>JAYRBW010066007.1:0-28621 GCA_036023295.1 Invenusta paracnida | reverse complement strand
CACTATTTAAGTGACCAGTGTGATCTCTACCAAAATTATAATACTAAATAGTTGACATACTAATTAATATATATCTGGCATATGGCTATGGCAAAGTTAATTCTTATACAAATCTGAAAATGTATTGCCCTTAATAATAATAAGTAATATATTTTAAAAATACCCTTCTTGAAACATCTAGGCGATATTTATACTAATAGACATATCAGTTTGCAGTTGCACTTAAAATTTAAACACATTTTCAAACTTTAGTGATATTTATATTTAAAAAAAATTATTGTAAAGCAAATTTGATTAAATTATATCATATATTATGACTAACAAAATATATCTTATTAAATAGCACCAATAAATTTCAATTTTAATAGTTGCTGACTTATTATAAAGCAATAGTAGTTCAGTTACCGAAAAACATCCTATTTTGACATTTCAAGAAATGCGGTAATTACATTGTTACTAAATAAACAAACAATTCTTTAAACATTACTGTTATATGACGAAAAAAAGTAATGGTCACTTGTGAGATGAGCAATAAACGGCCTTAATAAAAAAATATATATTATTTATATACTCATAAATCTCACTCGAGCCTTTATTATTAAATTTAATATAATGAACATTTTAATTGTTTGTGACTTTTATTTCTCATTACGTTCATTATACATCATAAAAATATGAAAACAAAATATATGATTTTAATTTCTATGTTTCATATTGCAACATCAAAATTGGTGTTCTATAAAAAAACAAGTCTTAAATACCAGTGACAAGTGTGCAAAAGTAAATGCTGAATACCGAAATGTTTTACCATTTACTATATGTATCGGTATATATACCTAACTGAGCCGGTATATTATAATCATGAATATATGCTTTACTGATATTGCTTCCTTATATATACCTATACTAATTATTAGTCCTGTTATTGTAATCAATATTTCCTTTTCTATTTGCAGTATGGTGTTAATTAATATTTTTGACTAAATTTAATTTGAAATTTAAACTGTTTATTTTTCTTTCATGTTTATAATTTACATTATGAAATAACCCCCTAATATATATATATATATACCATAATGTGATCATTTTGATATTACTATAATAACATTGACAATAATTATGAGAAATCGCTTGTAGTGATTGTCGTATGTATTCATTCACATGCTGTGGATTCAAGTCCAATAACGTATAATATAGTTCTCGGCATGCTATTGGCTAACAGAGGGTATATAATAAATACAATATCCTTCGAGAGGAAACAGAATAGTTCGGATACCATAACATACATATATTACAGGTAGAAATAATAACATATTGATAAGTAATGATAGCAAGTGGGAAGTAAATCAGATATAATAGTTATTTTGGCCTATAGAAGTCAGGCTTGCGAATACCAGAGCGGGGTCGTAGATCAGGCTATGCCCTTTGAGTTGGATTGAGCGGCGGCAGTGGCGGCGGCGCATTGACACAGTTGTACGCATAGAGTAATAATACCAAGAGAGTTCACTTTGTGCATTTGAATGTATACATCTATCAAACTTTACAGACAAGATAATTCGACCATGTAGAGTTTGAATTTAATTTTAAAAATGCTTTAAACAAATTGCCTCCCTGATTTAAGGTAAAATACTTCTTTATTCCCATGAAAAGTGTTAAGTAGTATATTATAAATAAAAATCCATTTTCAATAAAATTTAAATAATTCATTGAATCAAAACGAAAATAGTTAAAATAGTTATATTTAATAACACGTGCTATAAAGTAGTAATAGTTAATAACATCATGATATAAAACCATAAATGTTTGGTCCACACTATAATGACCAAAAAATATAAGATTAAAAAGGAGGCTCACTCTTTTGATTCAAGCGGAAAATCCACCATTTTGAAACTGCACCAAAAATATCAAAACGTGCGTCAGAATGTCAGCTAAAATAATAGTATGTAAATTATAGAAGTATAGCTTAAATAATAAAAACGTTTTTCGATAGCAGAAAATAAAAAAGTTTTGCCGATATTATTTAGTATGCATAGCCAATATTATATGGGCACTTAATTTCGTATTCCTAAGGCTTAAAAGTATGCAAAACTAGTTATTTGCCGCTATCGAAACTTCTTTATTATTCAAGCTATACACTTATAAATTACATATTATTGTAGCTTAAATTCAGGTGCACATTTATATATTTTCACTTTTCATATCAGTACTTTGTATCATGTACATTTGCCACTTTGAAATTCGATCTTTTATACTGTTTTAGAACGTAAATTACCATCACATTAATTGGAATATAAAATGACGAACTCTGAACATTTAAACAAACATATTTACTCTTTTTTGACTAAGTGAACTCTCGCTTGGTATTAATACTCTTTGGCTGTACGCTTCTTTGGCTGTCGTAGTCTTCCTCCATCTGATTGCCGTTGTAGGGAAGCATATGTAGCTGGTTGTAGATTCTTGATCCGTGGTCTGTACTTAGTAACAATGACCCATGACCAGCAGGTCGAATTACCATAGCTTTCTTATTGAATTTGTCATTCTTTCCTCTTATAATAAGAACGCAATCGCCTTTATTGTATGGCATGAGTTTTGAGTGTCGTCTGGTGTTTATGCACTGGAAATATTTCTCATTCTCTCTTGGTGGCGAAGTGGGTGTGTTATTATTGAGAGCAGATATTTCGTTTCGCATTGCTCTGTTAAACAATCGACGGAAGGGAGATTGTCATGTGGAGGCTGCGGGCGTTGATCTTATGTCAAATAAATTGCGATCTAGGCCACATTGTAAATCAACATTGTTATGGTGTCGAACGCGGGAAAGTCTGTTTTCAACGTTAAATGAAATCGCTCAATCAAACTGTTTTGATTGAGGGAAATAATAAAAGATTTGTAGTGTTGTATGTTTAGTCGAAGTAAAAATCGTTCCAATTCAGTAGACACAAAAGGTGTACCGTTATCTGTAACGACTGTTTCCGAAATACCGAATTGAGCGATGACAGAACGAAGATAGTTTACTATTTCTCGGTAGTTGCTATGTTTAAGAACGAAGGTATATGGATACAGTAAATAGTAATATATTATTGTCGATAAAATATGACCATTAAATAAGAGTGAGGGCACGGTCAGATCAAGTGAAAGCTTTTCGAAGGGGCGGGTTGTAGTTATGGGTGTGATAGAGGCGTGCTTGTTTGCTTTGCGATGTATATTACAAGCGTCGCATCGAGATATAAATCTCTCAATGTCATTTGACATCCAAATCCACCAAGCAGAACCGCGCCGAATTTCTTTTATTTTCTGTATGCCGGCGTATCCGCTGTGTGCATACACAGCGTGGGAGTCCAAACGTGGGATTTGGAAGTTTTGTTGAAGGACAGATTTGTTCAATTCCCTGAAGTCCACGACGATACGAATGTCACCGGTCTGTTGCCTCAAATCTCTCACTTTTATTCGTTTTTCCACCCCATATCCATCGCTCTTTCTATTCACTCCTTCTGAGAAGAACTGCTACAGCTAGCTCGCTAATTATTTATCAAATATACATACCATGGCCTTTTTATCGAGACTCGCACTTTTGCCATATATTAGTACAGTCATGCAACGCTCTCATGTTAATGCCTAGTAGAAACTCTTCAAACTCTGGAAAGTCCTTATGATAAAATTTAAACATATCAGACACAACATCACCCTTCGGAGGATCTTGGGAAACGGAGTAGCTGACAAACTATAGCAAAGATGCAACTTCGTGCGCTGACATCATTGAATTCGTGGAGTACTAGATCTTGGTAGGGCTTGATTGTAAGCCTGATCGTAAACTTGCTGAGCTAAGTTTAGAGAAGTCGATGTCTCACCTTTAATTCTTTTAAATGCGATTGGTAGTATTTACCGTTACGATTGTTTATTTCTATTTCAAAAGTATACTGCCCTTTTTTGAAATATAATGGATCTCTCATGGAGATAGCGTTAACCTGTTTGTTTTCAAACATGCACTTTCTGTCCGATTGAATAGGAGCGTTTGATTGACTGTTTTTTTGTATTCACGATCGGCGTTTCTTTTTCTGTAAGTCACCCTCGGATTGTCTTCCTGACTTAGTGCTAACTAAGAGAGTTTAGTGCGCACTTCTCTTTGAAACATTATAAAATGCGGTGTTTCACCTGTAATGTCATGAACAGACGATATAATATTCTGAATAACTGGGCAAGAGCTTGCTGAAACGGGTTATGCCTGTGGGAGTCCCTGTTTCTTTTTAATTTAATTTTGAGAGGACGGTTGAACCTTTCGACTGTAGCATTTACCTACGGATAGTAAAAGGGTGGTGTGATATTTTCTATACCACAAGCGGACATAAACTGCTCAAATTCTTGCGATACGAACGGTTTTCCCTGATCCCATCGTAGCCGCTGAGAAAATCCGAATCAGGAAAATATTGATCTCAACTTAGAGATAATTTAGCTTGATGTACTGGCTCGAATAGGAAATTCTTCTGAGAAGTGAGAATGGAGATCAATCACCGTAAGGATATCCTGATCGTCTAAGACGTCCGATGGAAATGTTAGATCAACTGAGATTGTATCTCAGGGTGTGGTCTGATTCTCGGAGATATTTATAGTTTGCAAACTAGTGGTAATTGTTTGCTATATTTTAACAGTGCTCATCTAATCTGATATAACTGACTAAGCTAGATTTTATATTTATCCCAGCCACGTTCAATGGCATCGCAAACATTTAATAAAAGTGGATCAGATTGCTTGGCTTCGTCAATCGCTTTTAGATAAACTGGAGTATCTAGAATAAAATACAGTGTGTACTCTGCTGTTTTTTCCTGAGTGGGATTCCTTCCAATAGAATTTCTCGATAGACAATCACTCAAAAATGTTGTCTGTTCCATTTATACGTGCAATTTCGAATCGAAAATGTTGAATTGTGACTCACCATCGCTGAAGTCATTTGACGAATTATCGACAGGTTTATGAATTAATTGCACAATTGGTTTATGGTCTGTTTCAAGTTTGAAATAGATTCCATTTAAATATTTAATAAACATTGTTATTCCAAATAAAATACCTAAAACTTTCCGCTCAATTTGTGAATAACGTTTTTTAACCTACGTAATTTTTCATGAAGCAAATACCTATCACTTTTTTCCCCTTTTGTATTAAAACTGCGCCTAAGCCCCGTCTTGACGCATCAGTTTGTATAATAGTACTTTTATTTCGGCAAAAAAATAAGTGACAATTATCTTTTGAAAGAAGAGTTTTAATCTTGTCAAATGCTGCGAGGTTATCTTTTGTTCACGCAAATTATTCGGAGTGTAGCATTTTCTGATTATGTATTTAACTGATTATGTCCTCTCTGGTTAATCCCCAGATTTATCACTCTGTTGTAATTACTCCCCACTACATTGTGCTTTGTCACGTTAATATATATATATATATTAAGCTCAGTCTATTGTTATTATTATGTAATTCTTATCACTGTTCTGTAATCCACTTTTTGTTACTTTGTGCGTTTGTCACAATGATGAATAAAGCTTATTATTATTATTATTACACAAAATAATGCAGGTAAGTATAGTTATACACAAATGATTATCGATTAATACCATATATTTTAATAATTATTACATGTTTCAATTACAAAAATCTAAATGACGGTTATATGTAGTTATTTTGGAATATATGATCATTTATATAATAACAATATGAGATATGTATATTAGATGATAAATATAACTTGATATAGTTTATAGCAATCGACAGACAAGAATGTATCATAAGAAATAAGCAAAAATTATTCATACTATTTTATATCGATAATTTTTAATAAGATTAACCTAAAATATATATACGCGATACTTATGTATCTGCAGATATATGATACTCCCTCATTTGTCTACACATAATATACTAGTTGATTAATTTCTCTTTCAAGTCTACCGATTCGTGAAAAAGGCAACCTAGTTGAAGCCCTTTTTAGAAATAATACTCAAAGGAAGCGTCGCCAGTTTTTCTTCTCTATTATATCAATTTCCTCTCCAACCTATGCTTCCAATTCCACTCAGATTAAATTGGGATAACAGGAGGCTTTTAAAGTCCAGTCCAGTCATTTAAACAGAAATTCCAGAATGAACAAGAAAAATAACAAACATTGATTGAATGGTAAGATATTTATCCTACTTACTGCTCACTCATTTTGGTAAACCATCCAATAAAAGATATAAAATAGAAAGGCAAGACAATCTAACCTGAAGCATTCGTGGCGACAGAAATCGTTATAATAAGCCACAAACTCGTTTTATAATATTTTTGCAAAATCAATAATGTACATAAGTGAAAGTTTTTTTCACCTAACCTCTTTCCGTATGAATTGTAATACTCTAATGAGAGTCGTAAACTTTTACATAGCGTTCGACATGACAGAAAACACTGATTCAGAAAGATAATTGTAGACGTTTCTTCTAAGCTGTATAGTGTGGCACCCAGTAGTCGCGCCAACTTGTCATAAAAGAGAAAACCTTGCCATTCTAGAAATAAAATTGAATTTCCTTACAAGACTTCCTTAGCTACATATGTACCTATATGATATTTTCTTTTACAGACCACTTCAATTTTAGTTGCATGATAGTCTTCTATGCGTGGAGGGCAACACAAACGTGTAGAATAACCGAAGTTTTTGTCGATATATTTGTAATTGGAAGCCTTATTTTAAAGTCTAGAGAAATTGTATATACACCAAATTCAGTTACTGTAAAAATAAATATGGGTAGAAATAATAATTCGGTGGGTCTTTGCGGGTGACAATTTCTTTGATATACAAATTTTAACAAACCAAAAATAATACCTTCAATGTTAATATTTCAGGAAAGTCACTACCTAAAATTTTAATAAATGTGTCGAGCATCAAAAACATCCTATTCCAACTAATTTTCAAACTGTGCACATAATGTTATATTTTTGCGACAAAATGCCGTTTTCTCTGGCGTTGTATGTAAAGACTAATAATGATTTAGACTAATTATTCTCTAAATTCAATAATGAAGTATGTTATATTACTATAAACATTTAGATAATATCTATAAAACCAATTTTAAATGTAATATTCGAAATATTTTGTGACAAAACACTGCACATGACGTAACTAACGTTAACTGTTTTGTGACTGCTTCCGAATTTTGATATTACCCAAGGATGAACATTATATGAATATAATATCATCTATTGTGTATAGGTAAATATAATATATACATTGTACTTAGACAATAATTGAATTCTAATAATATCTAATATTTATAATTTTATAATAAAATTATCTTTTATATAAATAACATATTAGATGACTCTTAATAAATATGGTCTAATTGCTTTGATGTGCACTCACTTCATTCTTTTGATGATCCATCTAATTATTTTTATTATTAAATTCGTCATTATCAAGAGTATTTATCAGTAGTTATTTATTATAATTTGAACTACACTTAACAAATTATAAAATAATTTACACATCCTAACTAACTCTTTATTATCACTTAAAATTAACTATAAGTGCAATTATATGTGCGTACATGCATACGTTTCATAATTCAAGCATAACATACCTAAATAATTTGAGATAATTTCATTGCAAAATTGATTAAATATTAACAATTATACGAAAGCAGATAACCAGGTAACTTGGACTCGATGCAAAACACTTCAAACTTATTAATATTATTTCGTATGTTTTAGAATTGTCAATTTGACAACTTGTTAAATGGAAAAATGACAACATTTTAAATAGCAAAATGAAATACACACTTAAAAATTACACCTAATTACCACTGTACACACACATATATATATATATAATAAAGCATTGCGTAATGAATATGATAAATAGCTGTAATGCAAACGAATAATTTGGACATATGTTATTAGAATATACTCTTAAACTAAAAACTTAAAAAATATTCAATACATTTAATATTTTAATATAAATCTACCAATTAATATAAAACTTATGAAAAATAAGAATATAAAATCATACATTAAATATATTATATAGCTACAATTGTCAATAAAAAAATCTATGAAATCACTTTAAACTTGGTTAAAATAACTAAATTAATTAATAGGGACCTCTTCAGATAATTCACAATTAAACAGAGGACAACTTTTAGAGAAAGCTATTATTATTGTTATTGCTTGTTACCTTTCACAATTTTAATAAACATAATAGCTGAATATAAATATAGTCTTTTCGGAAATTTAAAAGTATTATTTAAAAAAAATATTGCAACATACATATATTTAAGGTTTCTTTTTAAATTAATAAATTTATATTAATACATTTTTAAGTGGTTTCTCTTATTTATTTGCCTGCAGTGACAATACTGTTTCTATCTAATCATTATGCCAACCGAGAAATACCATATTATAATATATAAATATATATATGTATAGTACATATAAAAGAATAGAATTAAAATGCCCACAATATTTCTATGAAGAATTGTAAATAAAGCTATGTTGTATAGAAATATTGGGGTCGCCAACAAATTCTCCTTTTTAATGAAAATACCTAGGTATAGTAACCAAAAAATTAAAAATATCCGATAACCACTAATAACCAATAACATCTATTCATAATATCCAATATCCAATATCCAAAATTCATAACATGATCGGTAAAGCTTGACTTGATGAAGACATTGGCAGAGTTTGAAGAATTCTGCAAATCGTAAAAAAGTTTTGAGATTGTAGACGCTATATACAGTTTAGCCAAAAATGTGGGTTCGGATAAAAACAACAGCTGTGATGCCAATGTACAGAAATTTTGGAAATTGACAGTAAAAGATAATATGTTATGTTATCATCATGCGCTGGGATTTTTTAAGTAAGCGGAATTCCTGAACGGGAAGTCCATAGAATTCTCCGAGCTTCTTTAAAAAAGAAGTGGTTCAACTGTAGTTGGATCTCCCTTACAAATTGACAGAAATCAACAGAAACACTCGCATAGCATTTGCTCAAGAGTGTTTAACTGTTTTAGACTGTATAGAATGACTACGTAGAAGCTGATTAGAATAAACGAAAATGGTTTTTACAAATAAAAACAAAAAGAGTTTACAACAAATACCTTCCTCCAAAAAATGTAACATGGCACAGGCCGACGGCACTGGAGACAGGCCGGCACAATATACCTAAACAAAGAATTTCGTATTAGTAAATATAAAACAATCATCAATTATTTGGATAATTTGCAGTTATACAGAACATAACTTTTAGAGAAAGCTATCATTATAATTATTGTTTGTTACCTTTCACAACTTTAATACTAGATGTATTTAAAAAGTTTTTTGAAGATTTGAAAGTATAATTTTGAAAAAAAAAATAACGGAATATATTTAAAACTGAGAAAATGAAAATATATCAATAATGGATTAATCTATAGTATAATAGCAAATGTTAAACGGGGTGTTTTTAGTATTTCATAATTTGTATTAAATAATCGCTTTAGGGATTATTTAGTAATATAGTAATATTCTATGTAAATTACTGTTAACTATATAGTTAATAATAATTTATATAGGATAATAATGTTTAAATAATATCAATTTCATGCAATATTGTATTATTTATATTTCGGGTTTATTTGTCTAGCATTTCTATTAAAGTTATTCAATTGTACAATGAATATACAATAGTTAAGTCAGTATAAGTTAGGGTATTACTAAACGCACTGATTATTATTTATGTTGCATGTAACAGATCATTAATTTTTCATGCGGTTATCTCCTGCCACTCTCTTTCTTCTCAATATATATATATTTCATAGTATAACTTATATTATAACATGATTATTAATCTTAGCCACATTATATATAATATTGTCACATATATGATATTATACATATAGATGGAAGGAGATGACTAAGGAAGTTTAATTAGATAATGAGCTGTTACATGCAATTTCAATTCTTGGTTCACTTGGTAATTTTATAACGTATATTGAATAAATAACTATATTTTTCAGGTAGGTTTGGAATCGGAAATATTGGAATGAGTTGAATATAAAGTCTCTAATAAATAATCTCAAAGTCATAGAGGATTGTACACAACTCAGAGCAATGAAAGTTGTAAAAGTTGAATAACAAAATTACTTAAACAATTTCGAAAATATTACCTCTCTAACTATTTGCCTTCGTGCATATTAAGACAATACATTCTCATATAATTATGTATTCTATATATCCTTGTGATTATCTAATGCCCTGTATTTCTCTCAAAGTATGTAATGTAGGCATCGTGTAATGAATGCCTGATGTACACATATCTGTATTTTATTAAAAGAATATATTATATAAAACATGATTATTCATTTTAATATAATAGCTTGATTTAAATATATATTTTATGTAAGTATTTACGGAAGTAAGTGTATACTCTTACATTAAAAAATGATTATATGTATTTATCTTATTTTAAAACTTATATCTATAATACATTTCTATATTCATTTCTATATACATTTTTAAATCTTAATCAAAATTATATGTATATATATATAATATGGTTAGTTCATATTTTCAAATTTATACATATATTTTCAAATTTTATTTAAACATATATATAGCATATGATAGTAAATGGAACTATTCCCTAAGTTTATATCATTACACTGTAAATAAAACTGTTGAAATTTACACGAAGGTGGTGCAAAGTTTCACTACGATGGTGCGAAACTAAACTATTTTCTTTAAATCGTTTAGTTTCGCACCAATTCGATTGAATATTGCTTCTTTTGGTGCGATAGCTAATAAATATGCTTCAAATCACACGGATAAATTATTCTGATTGTATTTTTCATGCAATATTCATCTGATATATATTTGAAGGTGTTAAATCGCACATAAATTAAAAAATGTTGATGTCGTGTAATATTCAACTTTCTATATAATAAAATGGTGCGATATTTGATAAAATAAGTTCATTCGTGAAAATTATAGAAAATTGCAAAAAAAGTACGTTAGCACATTAGTCATGTGCTAACTATATTGTTAGCACATGATAAAACATTTAATTACATTTGATGTCATGATTTCCAATAAATTTTTATTATGAATTACAAGGGTGAAATGATATACTCTTTATATCATACACTCAGCATAAAAAATAATGAGAAAATTAGTTTAATTTAATTTAATTTTATAGTATAACTGGACACTGGATTGTTGCTTTACTTAACCAAAATAAAGCCAGTAAAAACATTAATTAAAAGCGCTACATCTTTCAATGCAACTAATAAGCATCATCAGACAAAAAGTATTGTGAGACTATAAATTAAAACATTTAAATAAGATAACAAACTGAACAAATACTAGTGAATAAAGATCAAATTCTGGTTATACTTACTTAGTGTCAAAATGTAAGAGGAATCAGAATTAATAATAATAATAATATTAATAGCTAATCTTATTCAAAGTACGATAGACACATTTAAATATCATATAGACAAAATAAGGTAAAGTACTAAGAAAAAGAAAATCGGTGTCGATCAAGGAGATCGAGCCGATCACCTAAACTACAGTTATACGATAAAATAAAATGCAATAATTATACAATAATTATACAATAATTTTGTGCGAGTGTAAAGTATGTTATATATATTACAAAAAGTTTAATTTAATATGATTAATAGCAAAAAGTAACAGAATTTAATATAAAGATTGAACAGGATAATTAAAGTACATTACAGACAAAGCAGAACACAAGTATGTCAGTGAAGGACATAAACATATGTATACTCAAACATTTTACATAATATGCATGTAAATAGAACAAATAATAATTTAGGTGTATTAATAATGTATGGTAGATATGATAATATTTTTGAGTGCAATTTATAACAGGAATAGTTTGTTGTACAATGAAGACAAACAGCAAATTTTGTGGTTTTAAGATAATAAATTATTTGATAAAGTTGTGTCTTTACTTATATGAACTAGTATAATGTTTCAGTACATTTTCTTTAAACATGGAATTAAATTAAGAATTAAAATATATTATACAATTAGGACTTGGGTTAGAAATTTTATATGAAGAGATTCTTTAAAAGATAAATCTAATTTACTTTTAGCAGTACTTATCCAAAATAGAAAAATCCTTAAGAGTACAACTATATAACAACCTTCGACTAGTATTTCTTCAGTTTCTTATTTTATTTAAATACATTAATTTATAGTCTACAATACCTTTTGCATGATGATGCATATTAGTTGCAGCGAAACATGTTGCTTTTAAAAAGGTTTTTATTTACTCACTTTATCTTATAGTAAACAAGGAGTTTCTACTTATTCATTAATTATAAGTAACACTCCTTCGATTAAGCTTTTTCTAATACAGTATTAGTTTACTAAATTTGAAACAAATTACAGTCTATCAATTTAGATGTTAAAGTTGCGTGAATTTAAATGTTCTCATTTATTTTGGTAGTTAGTATATACTCATATATAATATATTGTTGTACTACTGTTTTGTAATAGTTAATGGTTGTGTTATATGGTATATTGTTGTATGTTGTATGTACTACTTTTTTGTAATAAATAATGAACAATTTGTTATGTAAATTTAAATGTTGTGCTTATTTATACTACTTTTTGTTTTGAAAGTGGTATAATTATATGTGCTTTGTGTATTTTTCTGGATATGCTTTGCTTTTATTGGACTCGAATGCCCAAAAGCACGAGACTTAAATGGCACCCATGTTAAAATAGGCTTGGAGGCTAGCCAGAGGCAAGCGAAAAACAGGATTATTTATGCTTGCGAGTCCAGGGGTTTTACTGGACTCGCAAGCATAAATAATTCGGTTCTTCGCATGCTTCCGGCTAGTCTCCAAGCCCATTTTAACATGCGTGCTATTTAAGTTTGGTGCTTTTTAGACTCGCAAGCCTATTATAATTTAAATGGCTTGCATCTTGAAATGGACTGGAGACTTATTTTAATTTCCCAAGCCTTTTTTAACGGTGTGCCTTTCAGAAGTTTTTGTTTGCCGTTACCAAAGAATATATCCTTTTAAATTTTGCTTAGCCTTTTCATTTCCCATTTAAATACAGCATTCTCTTTTTGAATTTATTATTTGTTTATTTGTCGTAATATTTTACAAAAATTTGAATAGAAATAATTTGGGACGATAAAATACCCGATCGTCCTTGATTTTTACATTACAAATTTTCTTGACTACATGAATTCTCAACTTAAAAGCATATAGAACAATTATAAAATTTCTTTTATGATTAATGTTTCCTACACTGACATTATATTTCATAACTATGTTTCGAAAGCCCTAACTTTTCTGATTTTTACTTTCATAATTGTTTTTCTACCAGACCTTTTTCTTGGAAAGTAGGTCACATGTTGGGATCAGGTCAAAACGTAACCGTGTCAAAACGTACCAAGTTAAAACGTAACAAAATTTAAAAAATGATGGGATGTACATGCAATGCCAGTTAGAATTGGTGACTTCGTTTTATCAAGCCAGAAAAGTCCCTATGTTAGAAAATCTACATTGTATGTACAACCCATCAATGATCAATTATATTTAAGTGGTTACGTTTTGACTGTAAGTCCTCCCATTATGTCTTATAGTAACTGTACTTGAGACAATCCATACCTATGTCAAACAATATATTTTATTTTACGCATACTTTTGTCTCATGAAATATACCGATCTTTAAAAATATATAATTAGAATGACTTCAAGTAGCAGTTTTTTTAATAAAATGTAATTATCTCTCAATATTATATTTATTAAGCCAAAATGTATAGTTTATCTTGCGGGTACGATTTGACTCAGATATAGCTTGTCTCGAGTACGGATCTCTCTGTAATTCTTCTCAATGGGTGCATGTAAAATATTACCAAGTCTAAATTTCACAAAGACAAATAATACATAATATCTAATACTAATACCAGTTGTAATACGAACAATATATCAACTTCTAATAATGCTGATTAAAAACTAAATTAAACACTTTTTATTTGAAATGCATATGTAAATTATACCTTCATTTTAATGGTCCAAATAAAATTTTGGACCAATTAGCAATCGAATGGAACTATACAATATTGCTTAGAAAATGTTTTTTTAACAAAAATAAATATTAAGCTTTTCTTGGCAGTATCGGATCAAATTAAAATAAAGAAGGTAGAAAGCACTTTCTGTGGTAAAATAATTATTTCAAACATTATGTTACAGTAGTTGCGTCCAACCTTTTAATTCTGAAATATAATTATATAAACAAAAGTTAAATTATAGTAAATAATTTAAATATGCAATTATAGTCATACATTCATTCTAATTTTCTATAAAGGAGTATAAAAGAATGTTAATGAAATATATATATATTTTACAGGTATCCTATATCTTCCGATACGTAGCTTGGTTGATAGCTGCTTAGAACTGCCATACCCAAGTTAATGGTGGCAACAAATTATGGTGATATCACTACAGAACAAAATAAAATACTTGAATATGCCAGCTGATGCAAAGCCGATTATCAGAAAACGACCGTGAGTTTTGATTTCAAATATTAAGCTTGAGTCTTGTTAGCAGACGCATTCGTAGTATAAACGTTAGTTAAAAAAAATTTTTGTTGTAATACCCACTAATATTTCATATTTTCTCAAACAACTCGTATAGGTAGATAGTGATCACTAAATTTAAAAAACACATTAATATTAAATGATACATAACATTCTTCTCAAAATGACTGTTATTCGTCTGTGACAAACATTGTGTACATACACATTATATGATTAAATAAGTGTTTTAGGTGCCAATTGATGCTTTCAGCTTATTTAGTATATATTTCACTTTTAAACCATAATTTGTCATGCTCAAGTTATAGGTATAAAAATGATGCCATATTTGATACCATACCAAAAACTCACAGAAATACGATATTTAAAAGTACAGGCATTAGATGTGTACCTATTTAATTATAAACAATTAATCATACATACATTACATTTTTTCATTTCTGTATTATTTAAGTTTTTATACAGTAAAAGAGTAATAGAATGTTTTATATATTTGAATATATTATTATACGATTCATGGTGCTACATTCATACACTGCATTATGCAAAATAACAATTCTCACTAACTGTATTTCACTCGATCGATTGAGCTTTTATTAAGAGCTTATACATAACTAAACTACACTATAATCCTGTATCTATATTTAACTTTTACTGAGAAATGAAAGTCGATGTCCTACAGTCATATTTTCGAACTAAATACGAAGACTAGTTTGTTCCGGTCGTTCTAATCGGTAGATGATGTCCACCCAAGAAATATCTCCGATTCCCGCATTTGTACTATAGAGTTTGGAAGTTACTTTTTAATGGTGGAAAATACCGTTTTTTGTGCTCTAACAAATATTTTCCATCCATAATTTCGTTTCAGATTATTTAACATTTCATATCTCTCAGCTACCAAGGTTCAAAAGAAATAAAAACTTGGTGTAAATGTCAATTTACTTAAAAAAGCGATATTATTACTATTTATTTATACCTTTATATGTACATGTACAATATACCTTTGACCTTCAAACTTAAGTTTTATACTGATGTTTTGTACCTTGTCACATAAAATATTCTTATATTTTGAATGTACATAATAATATATATTACATCATTATATTCTTGATATTATTACTCATTGTTTCACTTGTATGAGATTTTAGTACTGAAATTGAAAAATTATCAAGCTTTATTGCATATGTTTTTAATTATATCGGAGAATATATACTCAAGCAAGGCAATAAAAACTTAGGTGCGATTTTTATTTTGCACCAAGACTGTGTAAAATCACACAATTTTGGTGTGTAACATTTTTTGCACTAGCTCGATCAAAATTCAACCGCTTTGGTGCGATGAACCAAGCTGGTGCGATATTGAACTAGCTAGTACGAAAAACGTTACACACCTTTTTCGTGCGAATTTCAACTGTTTTATTTACAGTCTATACAGAAGAATTCCGATTATTTGAAAGAAACGAGTTAACATGTCGTAGTAATAAATTGTTGAATTTGATTACTGTATGTCATATTTCCAAATTTACTGTCCACTAAAATTTTGATTTCAGATTTGATGAACTTATGTTAAATTCGACCTTCTTATTTACACATTTGCTGTCTATTAAAATTTTGAATTCATATTTGATGTAGTTATGTCAGATTTGATTTGATGCTCGCCCAAATTTAATCTGGAAAACCTATTATGATTATACACATTTTAATCAAAACCTATTTAATGCTACTAAAGATGCAGCAATTAATGACAATTTTCACAGTAAAAGACAAAGTAGACATAATATGTTTCCTTAGCAGCGACTATGAAGAACATATACGCCTTAAATTCTTTACATACGTATGAGGTTGCAATAGGACGTAGTTTCCCAAAATAAAAAATGAAATCATTATACCCATAACCCATATAATATATGGATATAATGACTTGTGTATTTTTATGCATGTTATAAAAATATCTTCGTATTTTTTAAATAAAACAAAAGATAATTACAAAAAGTAAACTATTAAGAAAAGGCGTTTTCGTGTACTATAATTTCTCAAATAAGTTTCCTTAATTCTTGATATAAAAATAACCTACCCTCTCTAGTCGTGCGTTTATTGAACTTCAAATATTGAAGTTAAAAACTTTAACAAATTACTGTATAAAATATATATCACAATAAGTTACAAGTATACTATTTAAGTGAATAGTTACTTATTATACGGTATAGTTAATTCATTGTAACTAAAATGAAACTGTAAAAGTATGAATAGGCAAATTAATACTAATTAAAGTAGTTTAAATGTGAGGAAGAATGACAGAAGCAGTTTTATCCATATTTTTATTACTTAGCAAAGTGTGACGAATTTTAGGTAATATCATTTTATTTAGACATCAGTATTATTTTGACTGGAATATTTCACTAAATATATTATGTGCTCAATGTTTTGCTTTGCGTTTATTTTATACAATTGCAACATAAAGGATTTTTTTTTTAAATGTTAGTTTAATCTGTTCAACATTAAAAAATTTCTGAATTTATAGTACAATAACATTTTAACCGTATTATTTATATATAGCACACTAATTTTGTATTAAAATATGTAACAAATAATAAATAAATTTAAAAATAATTGAATAAATAAACCAATGAAATCAAAATTATATATAAATAAAATCTTACCCATTTTTAATGTAAGTTTGACAAATAATTTTTTTAAAAATATTTAAGTTGTGATATACGTTACATATATTTTGATATATACTACTGTTTTTAGTTTTTCACCTAACATTAAAAAAATGGAAATTAGTTATTAAAAAATAATATTTTTGCAATATTTTAAATGGAAGTTTCTTTAAAGTTTTAAATTCCGTGCATTTTAACTACTTAATTTCTAAAAAACAACTGACTATCCATTATCATGATTATGGTTTAATATGATTAATTAATATGTTTTTTATTTCTTTATATGTAATTACTTTTAAAAAAATGGTGGGAATATAAAATATCGCTGAGTTAATAAACTATAGCATTATGAATAACAGTTGTTGAGTATAACACAACTCATTATAATGTTCCATAAGGAATCATCTCTGCTCCATAATTCCCTATTCTATAGCACGAAAACCGCATATCAAAAAACATTAACCAATGAAAAGCTAGGCAATAATTCTACTATTTTCTTACCACCATCTTACTGGAGGATTATATGGCATTCACCCAGTTTCATCTCAACCTAGAGTGTACATATACATTTCATAAACTGCAATGCAGATAATAATATACCTAGATCTCTATTGAACTCTCTAGCGTAGATTAGTATTTAATGCCACACGCAAATACAGTCTTAGGAATATAAGTAGACCACTAACTCGATAACAATAATAACAAAATTATGTTCTCGGTTTCGCTCCTGTAATATAGTTTAACCTGTAGATATTTTTCCCTCGTTCAATTCCATTCTTTCTAATCTTCGGGAGAGTCCTGTATCAATGGCTCTTTCGTCGATCCTTCTCAATGCGTCCGTTGTCCTCGACTTCACCGGCAACGACTCTGACTCCGACTCTGATTACTACAACTACACGACAGTGTACCGACGTCGGTCCCGGAATATGCTCCTGCTCTCCGGCCTGGTCACCTGTTATTCCGCCATATTTCTCCTCTCCTTGATTGGAAACAGTCTCGTGATTATTACTCTAGTCCGTCACAGTCGGATGCGTACTATCACTAACATGCTTCTCTTGAATCTGGCAGTCTCCGATCTCCTTATGACCTTCGTTTGTGTGCCGCCTAATATCACGGCCTTTATAATTCGGAAATATGTCTTCGGAGCTTTCATGTGCCCGTTCCAGCGCTACGTTCAAGGTGAGAAGAATATTAGAGGATTGATATTTTAGATATTTTTGTCGAATAGATCCACTAATAAATGGAAAAATTCTAAATCGAATATATACTATAAAGAATAAATATTGTTTTGATCATTCAAACCTGATAAACATGTGATATGCAGACAAAATGTACAAAATAAGTATGTTTAATGAAAGTAATTATACCTACATTTTTTACGCTTTGTTATTATCAATGGACATCATCATAGTATTAAATAAAACTTTTATTTAATACTATAGTATACAATATTTCAAATCGAATCGTGCGATTTTCTGTCAATTTAAAACCACTTAGAATGGGACATGTCGTAGAATGTAATATATAGCTTTAATCAATGATAAATACTAAATATAAAGCGTAACTTTTTTTGGCGACAGAATTTTTTTTAACGACTGTTTTAAATAATTCCTATTTTTGTAAACACAAAATGGTGAGCATAGTAAATTTTATTACATATGTAGGTATATGAGACATTTTAGTAAGAACTAAATTTATAATCTTAAACCAAACAATTGTAAACAACCATGGGCTTGATTGATAAATATACATACTATATGTATACATATTAAATATATAGATGGAAGAGATTTCGACATTGTATATCAAGTATTTGAAAATTACAGTTTGGTGATTGTGTGATTTTTATAATGACAATATTTAAAAATACATTTTATCTATTGTTGTTAAACAGTTATAATCATATATAAATAACCATTCCTACTCTATGGTTTTATTCATGAAGTGATCATTTACAGTCTTTCGGTTAAATATATTAATTCTATTTTATTGGAATCGAAAATTTAATACACTACAAAAAAAAATTTTTTTTATTAAAAATTAATTGTATTTAAAGCTTTTGTAAAATTTTAAATCTTCTCGGACTTTTAAAAATTACAATAATTAATAATATTAATAATAACTATTTATTTCCAGGTATTAAAACATATATAGATGCAAATATTATATAATAAATAAATAACAGGTTGAGTACAAGTAAACAGTGAAAATAACAGAAACTTGAAAAAAATTAGAGGATGATTGAACTAGTTACCTTTTACATGATAGGTATGCAGTTTTAAATAAAAATTATCGATAAAGCGTTAACTAATAACACGAAATATAAATACATAATAAAGTTACAAAGGGTGTATACACTTATAATTGTATGCATATATACTAAATTACAGGGAAATTTATAGGCTGGTTATATGCTCATAACTGTTAATTATTGATGCTTCTATAAGAATTAAAGGTGCAGCTTTCAATAGTGATTTACAAAATATAGAATCTATAGTGTAATATACACAGTAAAAATTATTACATTATTGTGTTGTTACAAATACCTTATTTGCTCCTTCATAAAATATGTAAATGTACAAGTAAAAATGATAAAAAATGAGATAGTAAGTTAAAATAGAATTTTCAACATATATAATTGTTCCTAAAGTATTTTATAAGCATTATATAGTAAGTCATATTCTGTGATTTTATATATCTTTCAATATGTTTGTAGTAATTCAGAAGATATTGTATTTTTGAAAATGTTTCTATTTGAAAATTTTGTTATGTGAATACAATGTCTGATCCAGAAATATTTGCAGCATTCATTACCTCATTTTTTGCTGAAAGCTATAATAGCAGCTAAGTAGATATTTTTTTTGTGTTTATATTATTAACGTCTTAATTTATTTACATATATTTCTTGATATCAAGTGGAACATATTCAGTTTCGTGTATTACTTTATGAATAAAAAAATTAACCTTAATTGATCATTAATTATCTTTTATTTTTAACAATAATTGAAATATAATGTAATATAAAATAAATAAAGTGGTTGACTCAGCAGCTATATTATGGTATAATACTGCAATTGTGATAAAATCCATTAAAAATCTAACTAATTTTAGTTTAAAGATAAACTCAGTAAGAATTACATGATTAATTATCAATTAGTAATTAAATATTTTCCAATAATAATACAATTCTGTCAGTGGAACTATACCTAATATATTACAAATTTAATAATAAGTTTTATTAAATGTAATCTTTTATGTTGGATTTTTGTATTGTTATTATATTGTAATGCATGAACTTGTAATAGCTGTGCAGTAGTTATGCACATATTTGAGCTTTTTTAAATTTCTTTGGTAAATTGTATTATTATTGTTATTAATACTGCTTTAATATTTGTCTTTGTTGTATTCGCGCATGAAATAGTTTGTATTAATATATACAAATAAATAATCATTCAATTATTTAGGTGACCAACTATACCTCGCAAGAGACTCTGTTCTCCGGTTTGTTTATGAATAAATTAAACTATTATTATTATACCTTTCGCTTTCAGGGAATATTATAAAAATTACAAAATGAACCCAATATTTCCTGTAAATTCTTGCGTAATGCGCGTGTTATATTTTTAAAGATAAATGTAAATATAGAACATGTAATCCGAGAAACAAAATGCTTAAAATATAAGAGCTCCCACGGTTTTAAAGGATACTGCAGCTTTGTGTAGCAATTAGTATGTATAAACATGAGAAGAATTATTCATGTTGCTCGTAAAGATTAATTTTATATAAATTTATAATAAATTAAAACACACTAGATAATTTGAAATATAATAGTCCATTATTTGTGAAATGTTATTATAAAAGATGCCAACGGTCACGTAAGGTTATCTAGAGTTAATATCGTGCAAATTGTCGTTAAAATTATACGAGTCTTATCCTGGCATTGAATCCGTCTTCCACTTGCCAGCAAGTAGTATCTCTACTACTGCCATTTATAGTCATTTTGGATAAATATTTCACAATAGATATATATACATATACGTAAGTTAATATATCTATAATAATAAACTGTTGTATTCACTAATATTTTAATAAAATAAAATACTCATCAAATATTTAAACATCCAAGCTATGTATTTCGATAAGTATTGCGTTAAACTAAATTGCATCATAAGATAGTACGAGTTTTTCAAAACTATTTAACTTTTATTGTATATATAAGTACAGAAAAGGAAGTCTTTTTGTGTATCAATATTGTTTAAGTAATATTGAACATAATTTTTTGAATTGTATATAAAATGTATCGTACATATTATTCAATAAGTATCATTCAAAGGTTATGATAATATTTAAGGTATATAGTTCGAAGAGACCACTAATTTCGAAACACAATTAAAACAACTAAATATTCATTATTTATTCTTTTAAGAAATTCAACCATAATTTCAGCAGAAATCTCATTTCTGGCAGTTTATTTTATGTCATCGGCACTCCTGACTTTTTGAGTATGCATTATCACAAAATGTTAAATTTGATTAACGTGGAGGGAAGGCGATGGGATCAAATTTTCCGACACAGCGATTTGCCGTGTCCAAAAATGTACATGCAGATGCCCCATCTAGCTGGAAATGATGAGGAAGTTCTGGCATATACTCGTTTTACAATAAGGTATTATAACTATGAAACATGACAACACCTTCAATGAAAAACATTTAAGTTGTTGTTGAAGAATATTGAACATTTAGATTGTAGTCATTCTGTTTAAAAGTTTTGTAATTAACATCTTTCATCATGATTCTATGCAGTGATTCAGTACCGTTCAGAAAGCCTTTTTCAATTCACTCCTGTCACTGCGATACCTCACAGCAGTTAAAACTGTATGCCACAATATATTCACTTTTATAAGTATGCACTTATATATTAGTAGATATATCAATAAGTTATTGATATATCTACTCATATATAAGTGCATACTTATTTTCATTAGTGCCATGTTTTAAGTGTGGTTATTAACCACACTTAAAACATGGCACTAATGAATATAACCATTAATTGAAATTAAAATACATAATATAAACCTTCTAATTTTAAAATATGCAATGAAATAATGATTTATACATGGATAGTAAAAAAATACACATAGTAATTTATAACGCATATATACAGCACATAATATTGCTCCATTGAAATAAAATTTATTAATGTTAAATTGTGTAAAGTATCAATATGACTCTTTGTTGATTGCACTTTTATGATTACTTTTATATCATAAATTATTTAAATAAATTGAAATTATAAAAGTTTAGATGTAATCGGTAAGTGAGATTATTTATAGAAGTTACATAGTGCGCAACGATGCAAATATAATAATTCAATTACTAGGATTCAATTACAAGGAAAGTTTGATTTCACTACTAACTGCTTATTTATTAAGTGAGGTCATTTTATTTCTAATTTTAGCATTTTCAACATAACCGATAAAAGAGTAGTATTCACCATAGTTGGTGTGTTACACGATGTGCCGTTGACATTTGCGTATGCAAGGATATTTCGTGGTGGATGTTTCTAATTAATAAGTGGCAACTACATGTCTGCACTCAGTTATTTAAGGATTTAAGTATACATATGTATATATAACGTTGTAATTATTTATAATTAGAGTTCAACTCTTCTCTACATTTTATCAAAACAATTTTTTCTATTTTTCGCTTGATATTTGTGTTATCTTCACTGCTAAGGACCTATTATTATATATGCTGAAACATATTTAAAAACTAGAACGGTAAATTCGTTGTATTCGTTAGTTGAGGCATAATTTAAGGACTATTCAGCCACGAGTATAAGTCACCTACTATAATTATCTTTATAATTATATGATACATATTTTTGAACTATATGAAACGGTTTTTTCATAAAATTAAACTCTTCAAATTCAAGGGAATCATTTTTAAATAAAATAGTTATTTACTCTATACAGCCATGAAAATGTAATTATTTTCATAAACAGAAATATCTATATGAATATATTTGTTCAAACACAGTTAAACGTAAAAAATCAACACAAAACAGTTTTTTCTGTCATCGTAGAATTTGAAAACTTTGCAGGCATGGAGTATAGAAAATAGATAACAAAATTACTTTGTGAAAATCTTGTAAAAAAGTTGTTTATTTAAGTTACAATAAATAAATCCTGAATTCAAAAACCAATTGTCAGTTAATCTTTAAATAGTGATGCATCAGTGTAGTCACGTGTATATAAAAATCTAGTATTCGTGTATTATTCAGAAATGAAATCTTAACGAGTTCAGTATTTTTGGTTGGAGAATGTTGAATGCTTAATTAAGGATAGGGTATCCGCCTCCATTATTTTGTTTTATTTCATTGAGCGATAATTTGGAATTTAAAATAATATATGTTTTAATGAAAGTCGTGTATAACAAACATATTTCATGCATTTTAAAAATTCTAACAACCTCCTTTCAAATACAATAATTTTAAGAATTAGATAAAAGAAACAATTTTTTAATTAGACAACCAGAGATCTTACTCTATTTATTAAATTTTGATAAGTTATTCAAATTTTACACTAATCAAATAATTGATAAAAAACCCAGTTATGACGGTTTTGAATTGTTCAGGAGTTATTATGAAACTATGTGTATTAGATTCTATTTGAAATTATAATATTACTCTTTTAAAAGAGCCACTATTAATTAAATTCGTGATACAACAATATAATCAAAAATAATATTAACTTAATTTAAGATATATTTAATTCATAATTTAATTAATTCATTTAACACCGAGAGGTCCAAATACTTAATATGCCACTAAAAAAGAGCAATCAGAACTAAATAAGTTGTGTATATATTGATATGATCATATAAATACATATTACCCCGCCCCATTCTTTCAAAACGGTATTTTTCAAATTTAACTAATGGTTAAGAAGAAGAGCTCAAAAGCAAAATACAGGGAGCTCATTTTAAAATTTTAAAATTAAATTTTATCGTTATATAATATTCATACTTTTTCGAATTTGAGTGGTAAAAATTGATTGTTAAAAACAAGTTTTTTTTCAAAATGTTATATATTTTTGGAAGAAACAAATTATATTCCTTTTTACTTATATTTTCATTTAAAAATTTTTTAGCCATTTAGCTATATTATGATAATAGCATAATATGCTATAAACAATCTTTTGTTTAACTACATTCGAGGTTTCAAAACTCAAAATTTTACTTTTATTGGAATTTAAAAAATTATTTGTGTGGCTAATGTGCCCTCTCAAGTATATAGAGGCAAAAAAAATCCGTTTGAATAAATTTATAACTTTTAAACAAAAGTGTAAAATAATTATGTTAACATAAATTCTTAACTTTACTTTTGGAAATAATTTGACAATATTGACTGCCGTTATAGAATTACGCGCGTTATACATTTTTTTTGCTTTAGTTTAATTAGTAATGGATCTGTTCTACTTAATATGCTTGTATGTGTATATGCAAAATATTAAATTGGAGAGTTTATAAAAAGTCTCTAAAGTAAATAAAATTATCTACAATAATTGCCGAAATTAAATATTCATAGCCCAATATATATTTCCCCAACTTCTTATTATAACAAAACCTGTTTTCACATTATGTCAATAAATGGAAGAAAAAATTGACTCCAAAACATATGAAAAATATTGGCTTGTCTACGAAGTCCTCAAGGGATGTTATCTTCTGCATATAAACAAAAATTTGCTATGATATGATATGATATGATATGATATGATATGATATGATATGATATGATACGATAATGAAATTGTTTTAAAACAGAAATTAAATTCAGTTAATTTATTTTTAATAATCGTTCTTTATTATATTTTCTTTTTTATATATTGCACATATTTCAACTATTTGAATTACAAACTCGATATTTTGAATACAATTGTAATTTGAAATATATTCATAATTTGAAATATTGTATTTAATTTCTTCTTTATAAATTTTATAAATTACCTTTTTATATTTTCTACTCTTAACTGTATAATAAATATTTAAATGGTAAATAACGTATATTGAGGATATCAACTTTTGTATGACATACATATCTATTTATTCGGGTAAGTTGAATATATAAATCTGAAGACATTTAAGGATTGGATTAAAGGATGACATCTTAATATAATATGTATATAAGCTTAAAAGCTATAAAATAGATTTAAGAATGTTTTGAGTAACAAAGTTAGCTAAGGCGTAGGCATCAAGCATATAGTGAACCCAACTCTTTAGTAATCACCCTTCTTTCAAGGACACTTCCAATATTTTTGTCAATTAGTGTGTGTTGAAGTGTTTGTTGTTTTCTTTCAGTGTTATGCTATTTATATAACATGCACACATAGGGGAAAAACCTGAAGCGTTAACAAGATTTTGATTATCTCGAGGAGAAAAAACATTGAAATCAGCTTTTGACAACAAGATATATCCACATTTAAAACACCTAAAATTCGATTATAGTAATCGATTACAATTTTTTTATAAATTCAAATTTACACCGAATCCCTTTTCCTACAAGAAAAATGATTACTTTGTAAATAAACAAAATAATTTTTAATACTTTAACAAAATTGTCAAAAATATAAATATTCAAAAAATTGTCCTGTGTAAATAATAATATATTTCTAAAATGATTAAATATTGCATTTGTAAAATATTTATACTTCTTTATGAATAACTTATACTTTATATCAATAATATTTTTGTTATACAAAATGTTAGTAAAGGTACTTACAAATGTTATTTTTACATAAGATTTTAAATTATAAAAACATGTAATGTGTTAAACTCACATATATAGTGTCTAAGAAGTAATTACATCTAATCTAATAATTGGCTAAACCTCATGAGCCTGAAATACGTAAACATACTCATTTATTTAGAAAGAGTCTATAAGAATCTTAACCATATTTGTTGTTTTCTTAATTCATAAAAAATCGTTTTTTATCTTTTAAGGAAAGTTAATGAAAATCTCTTATCATAAACAACCTTAACTGGTTGAAGATTGATGACATTTGGATATTAGTATTCTTAACTGTGAGGAAGAAACTATACATATTTTAATTAAACAGGGGACATTTAGATAAAAGTTACATGCAAGTTGTTGGTCCTTTTCTAGGTTATTTCTACATATATTATAATAATATTACTATCAGTAAATACTTATTACTGTTCTCGATTGTTAAACCAATATATTAAAAGCTTTTAAATTTTGTTTGCCATTTATTAAATCTATAAGGATATTAAAAAAAATATCAATTTACTTTGAACAGACATCGTACTAAGATTATTCATTGAAAAAATTCTCTTAGGTTTTTAAATTAACTAACTAATTTTTGCAGGATTATATTTTGGAAGAATTCGATTATTTTTTAAAGGTTCGTGTCGTATATTTTATTTTAAAAAGTATGTATCAAGGCTAATAATGAAACAATACATATATTTTCACAATAATATCGGGAATGGAATAATCCATGATACGAGTGCAATATTACTGAATTGCAATTAAAGAATTTCTATTTAATTAATTAACCTTGTTGAAATAAAATTATTCAGAGTAATAGCATATTAGATATTGACCTGGTACCACAGAAATATACTGGTACGGTAATATTATGACTATTCTATAGAATATCCTCCTGATTTATTGCAATCGTTTGGCATCGATAATGTTGTCCCGTTCAGTCAAACAGGGAGAGATGTGAAAGTGGATAAAATCATGTATCTCAGATAGAGATTTCTTTTAGTGATCTAGGGGTGATTTAAGGACATAAACCTCTCATCTATGAGTGAAGGAATCTAGGGTATCATTATTATTGTTATCATAGACAGAAGCAGTATTTTCAGGTTATAAGTTATCATTACAGAGCTCAAAGAATGTCAGTTGCTATTTTCTATAATTTTTTATTACATCACGTTATTTTAAGGTTGTACCATGAGTTCTCTGAATACAAAATTAATATAATTAAAGTGAGGTACATATACAATTATTGTACTTTTTGCAGAGATATCAAATTATAACACACCACATTGTTTTTAATGAATAGAACATATATGTAGTGGAAGCACCTAGTTATGACACAGCGCTTGCATCATGTATGTAGGTCTTAACAATTTACAATGCCACGCATTATTATTTCAGTATGATATCTATATTATTACTTTAAAAATACTTAAACTTTGTACTTCTTTTAATAAATTTATTCGTTTTCAGCATTTGACTTTTGTAAATTTCCTAGTGTAATTAAAATAATGATCTGATACAAATGTTTTAGTACATGATTTTCTGAAAGATTATGCAATTCATACAATTTATATAAGATTAACATTATTAAACAACTGCTTAAGGTTTTGACTAAAGATTTTTATCACCCCAATTATTAATATAAATATAAATTTAGAAAATACAATTGGATTGTACGTTGGATTCATATATTAATAACTTATTATAAAAAAATAAGATTGTATACAACGAAAAATATGGATTAATAGAAGACGCAATCTATTTCTGCTAGGCTCACCTACACACACATACGAATACACAGTTCACTTAACTTAAATTTTAAGAAATGTATTCGTCAGATTGTTAGTAATCTTCTGTTGTTGTTATTTTCTCTTTAAATTTTTTTTTTAACAAAATAATGATAAAAATAAAATAATCTTTTATTTTTATTGTGGAAAAATTAATTTAATGAATTAACAATTTATATAAAAAAATTAATATGTAGTTATATGTGTCTCTTTAAAGGATAAATTAATTTATATATCACAGCTGCACAATTCTTTGAATTTTAATGATATTTTATTTATATTTTTCGTCAGTTTTCTTTAAATGGAGCGCATTCATTGCTACAATTACAGTTTACAATAGTATCAGAAGAAGCCATTAAATATTGGCTTATAGACATGTTAGAATAATTTTTATCAATTTTTTCTAAAAACATTATCTCAAAAAAGATTTAATGAGAAGAATTCAATAATTACAATGTGCGTGAAAACGGTATTGGGAATGCATTTCGTGCAAACGAGGAGATAATATTATGAAGTATCTCTCAAATTCTTGTCTTGTTCATGAATTGCGTGTCTCAAAGCTTCTTACGAATCCTATAATAATTTTTAGTGGTCAAATGGCCAAAGTTAATAATTGCGGAAAATAGTTTTATTTTTATCAGAAATATTATATATATCATTATTAGACCTTTATTCATATGCATTTTTATGCATACCAGTGCTTGAAAATAATAATAATAATAATAATAGACGTTTATTCATAAAATAAAGTGTAGCAATGGGAATCTTACACACGAAAGTAATAATAATAATATGCAGATGATATTAGATACAAATA
>JAYRBW010065996.1:0-28622 GCA_036023295.1 Invenusta paracnida | reverse complement strand
CATTTTGATAGGAAAAAATCACTTCTATAATTTTGCACTTACCAAGAAATAAATGTTATATTTGTGTATAATAAATTAAAATAATGTTATGTTTGTTGCATACACTCGCGTAACCGTTTTAGAAATGCCGGACCACATAGCCCGGTACTTTTCAATGGACCTCTCTTTCCGCCGAACGCTTGTATGTGTGTGTGTGTATGTGTGTGTACAACAATTACTTACATATGATTTAGTTTAAATTCTAATAATTATTTACTTTTTTAAATATTTCTCTTTATAATTTCCAGTTATACCACGAACATTTTTAAAAGACTTTAGACAGACAAATTTATAATATTGTTGTAATATGTACCGCTAAATTATGTTTTCTGCATTCAAGTACATATTCTTTTGTTCCTTCATGTTGTAATTCTATATACTTTAAACAATTGTCGTAAACTTTCACAGTCTGCAGTATTTGATATCATCATGTCAAGATTCAATATTACACATCACATTTGATTTCGTGTATTTACATTTTGATAGATTTACATTTGCTGTCTATTAATGTATTTGAGTAATTTCTGATGTACATATATTAATAGGTCAATTGTGGCTTGAACTATTACTCCACAGTTCATCGGGAAAATTAAGTGAATAAATAAATAATTATATAGGTCCAATTGAGTGTGCTGTGCGTCAATCTATTATCGTTCATTTAATATATTTAATTATATATAATACAAAATGGATTAAATAATTGTAATAAAAAATTATATATATGTTCCAAAAGTTATAGGTATAATAAAAAGTAATCTATTATTTTAATAGTAGGTATAAGACACGTACCAGATGCTACTTTACCAACTGTATATATGTTATATCAATAATGTAAAATTATATCATATTATAATTTTACCAATTGAATATACATATAGATATAAAAAAATTGAGATTTATGGAATATGCAATGTACTCCATTGGTTTGATACAACAAAGGTCAGAATACCAGGCAACGGGTCAATATAAATCTTTAAACGAATAGGATAAAACTACAAAATATAGTGGTTTTCTAGAACTAAACTCAATTAAGATCATCTCGATGTCGTGCCAGAACTTGACATTTTTTTAACCGAGTAAATTGTAAGGTATATACATTCTACCCGAATAAGACATTTAAAATATGTCTTAAGAGTGAGATTCGTTTCAGAATATTAATGACTTTCATGTCAATCTCAAAGCTAGAATACCATTCTAAATACAAAATGGTTTTACGAAAATATTAATTATATGTTGAGTTGCTATATTTATAACAGTTACTTTAGAAATAATGTATTTTTTGTAATTATTTATTCTATAATGGCAATGAATTACCTAGTACATGTTGATATAAATCTTATCATTATACTGAAAAATATCAATATTGTTTGAAATAGATGCGTAAATAGAGGGATATACAAATTGGCAATTTTCATTGTTCAGAAAAGCAGCGGTATTCACTCTTACTGGAGATTTTTTTGGTTTATATTTAATAACTGTAAGATTACAAATATATCATAATAAAAATATTTGTTCGTGAAACATTAGGTACAGTTCCAGGGTGAGAGGCAGGGGGGGTTCTGGAGTTCTGGAACCAACCCTTCACTTAAAACAATGTATACTTTTCATTAATTATAAATATTGTATTTTATTTACATTTCACATCAATTCTAAATATAAATTCACTGATTGACAGAATAAAAATTTAATGGTTATAATCTCATCGCCAAATCAATTCTTAGTTTATAATGCTAAAAATTGTCATATTGTATGACATGTGCCTTTTTTAAATTGTAGAACCCCTCCAGGCTTTAGCTTGTTATAAAAATCCTGGAACTGCACCTGGCTATAAATTATTGTATTATTTGTTTAGTTTTGTAATTCATGTAATCTATATAATGTTATGTTAATATGTTTAGTTATATAGTAGTAGTTATATTATTACTATTATGGCTTGTATATTTTAGATTAATTGCTCAATTATAAAGTTAATTATAGCATTTTCTTTTTTTAATGGTTGAATATATAATATATAAATAATAAACTATAATATAAAGATATATAAATATTTTCTAGCTATTTAAAGTTTTCATTATTAAAGTATTATTAATATTGATAATGAATATTAATGATATATTTAATTATACTATTTTTACAATGTCAATGGATGGCTAGTTAGCAGATTTTAGTAATTTTTTTTGTAAATGTTTAAGCTTGACTAAATCTATTAATGTAATATAATATAAATCAATAATTTATAGAACTAATTATCTTATTTTCAATAAACACATTGCATATTTAATAATATTTGGGACAACATTTTAAAATAATTTTTAATAGTACAAAATTTGGTATTTATTATTTTAAAGAATATTTCAATTAAAAAATATCATGATTAAATTTTATTTAAAACTTTTATTTATACCTATTTATATATAACTGCAAATATGTATGATATTTATTTAATTATTGCTAATAAGTAGGATGACCTCAATATTGACCCTTTAATATGGATATACAAGGGTAATTTTAATATATATCTGGTACTTGCATAGAAATATTTAATTATACCAGAATAAAATAGAGTGTCATGAAGTTTACACTGGCATATAAACTATACACATTTCTATCCAGTGAATTGTATGACAGAGTAGAATATGAGTTGTTTCTTCTTCAAGTATTGCCACAAATATGCCAAATTGAAGTATGTATACACAAAAACAAAATTTAGCAATTTTATATGAAAAACAATTGTATAAATTATTAACAAATCTATACATGAATTTCATTCTTAATGTCAATATAATTAAAGAGTGTTACCTTATACCTACCTATATATGACCTCCACATTTGAAAAACCATATTGCACTAAAAAATCAAACAGCACTCAAAGCATGATATTTAAATAAGATATAATCTACAATTTCTATATTGAACTGTATGGTAATACAGTAGAAATTTTGATGAAATAAATATATTTACTCAAAAATATATTCCAAATATAGTGTTATAGAAATAATTAAATAAAACTAAGAGTATCCAAAGAGAGCCATTACAATACCTATATAATATAAATACATACATATGGATGAAAGTAATCTAATTTGATAAGAAACTAATTTTTATTGAAATTTCCCTTGTAGCTACAATCTCCTAGCAGATGCAACGGGCCTCTGAAAGTGGAGAAGCGAGCTCTGCTATTAGTGGCGGTGGCTCAATCATTTCCAGTCGCCATAGTAATCGTCACAACAACCAACTTTTGGATGCAAGACTGATGCTCCAAGAGACTGTGGATAATGTGGTTAACAACTTTGCTAATCATTCAGGATTTGGAAGAGGTAACCATTTTATCAGTTTCTAGACTTCTAGTCTTCTATCTTTCAAAAGCTTTTATAGAATAGAATGTTTTTATTTTCGATTGTATAGATACCTGAATATTGTCTTTTATGCATGTAGGCACTCTGGAATATATTTGGCACATAAAAACAACTTGAATAACTTTTATGAATTAAACAATAATGATATAAAACTACTTCCTTGTTTCTTTTGGATACTGACGTTTTACATTTTGTTTGTTGCAAATTTTATTTATGTAGGTACTTAATATTGCAGGCGACCTTTTTACTGGTTATTTAAACAATTTTTATGCAATAAGTTATGTCTTTATAACAGATATGAAAGGTATTATTTAAAATGTGTCTAGAAGGTATAATGACTTCCACTTAATATTCCTACGTTTTATACGTTTTGACTGTGGGTTGGCAAACAACTTAGAGTTTTACTCTACTAGCAATCTTTTATTTTACTCAATAAAAATACCTCAAATTCTTTCTACTTTATTCTATTACTATATCCCGTGTTATATAACTTTATGCTAGCTAATTTTAATTATACTGTGCGTACATATATGTGCATGTCCACTTGGTCTCAGAAAACATACTGAAACTTTCGCTGTATACAACTACACACATTCTGATGATGTTAGTTAGATACGTAGCTGTGAATAATGTAGATTTGACTGAAATCATTCATTCTTTTGATAGAAATGAATGAACTATATGTACCCCTGAATAAATTATCCTATATAGGTGTAGAATTGATTGACCTATACATTAAAGTAGACAATGAGAAAACTGGGCACACGAGTCTTGTAGTCATCGCTCGATCAGAACCGGGCAGGAAATAAACTTGTTCCAGACTTTTTTTGGTACATTTTAGTAATCGCCATTTGACTGACTAGGTATGGACCTGTGACATAACTATAATACATATTCACTTGTGTGTACGGATTTGCATATATATTTGGGCGTTGCTAGGGATCCGTATAGAGATTTGCTGTCTGCATATTTTGTGGTTCATTTTGATTCGTCTTCCGGAAAATTGCGTGCTTGTCAATTCAATGCTCTAAGAAACATTGGTTCTCATTTCCTTAAAGGTAGTCCTTCCTTTCCACTCTGCTCTTTCGATCCAGTTAGACAAATGAAGATAAGGTAAGGTTCTGTTCTCTTTCTTATTTTGCTTCTTTCTTAAAGATTGTTAAGGATAGGATGAATGAAATTAGCTCAATTTAAAAATCGGTGATTTTCTCAATGAAGGAAATCAGTAATATATGTATATTATTTTCTCATACTACACTGCCGAATTCACCATAAAGATTACAAATAAAGTTATATATACATATTAAAATATCCCAAACGCTTTGGTTCCATAGATATGTTTACTACAGAAAATATACATTAAGCAGTAGTTTTAACAATAAAGCTTTTTATAGCTAGCTATTTTACGCTTTCAGTTTTATACATAATGTAATGCAAGTAAAGAAAATGTTGAAATATTTCATTAACTGTATATGTAAGGTAAATTACAATAAAATAACGTTTCTAAAACACTCAGAGTTTTTGCCAATTTTGAATTAAATTGAATCTTAAGTTTTATATATAACTTATATTGTTCTTAGGGACAAAATTTTACCCCATTTATAAAAAAATAATCATGCTATAACTCCAAGCAATCTGTAAAAAATGACCTGTTGTATGGTTTGAATGTCATCGTTTTTTAATGACTAAAATAATATTTTTCAATAAATACAGTGTAAAATTTTCAAATTGCGCAAATTGGAAGTTGACATTTTCAACGTTATTAAAAAATATAAAAAATACGCCGGAGTTGGTATAAAATATAAATTTCAATGTTGTCCATTTAAGTCCGATTTTTCGTCTTACTAAGTCACCAATAGCATTATAGCTGTTGATATATTCAGATAATTTGATCCAGTGTGACTGTAATAGTATAGTGGAGTGTCTTTCATTTTATTTCCAAAGCAGATGTGTTACGGTTCGTACAAATTTTATTGTCAATAATTGAGTAATATACCTTACACACTATACAACAACAAGTATGACTGTCGGCGTACTGATTTCTAATTTTGACAGAACCTACATAAAATTACAACGCTGCTATAATAAAACCGACATTGCAGCTTCCTTAAGCATGGCTGCTTCTGGATTATGTGATTAAGAAAGATGTTTTATTAATCATAAATCACCGCGACGTATAGTTCTTTAACGGGTAATAGACTCAAAGGGGTTCTATTATTTCAGTGTTTGACTCCTATTAACACCTTTGTGATCACTAACTATGTAAAGGGCGGAATTTATGGTCAGCAATTTTTGGTTTCCAGGTGAACGTTTACGACTTCTGATTTCACTATTGATTGGATTTCTATAAAGAAATGAAGACAAACCTCCGTACAATTACTAGTTGTAATTGTAAGAATCCAAATTTCCGCCTATTAAGTCATCAATAAAACTAATTTTATTACGGTATAATTTTAATTTTCACACCGTTCAGCGATGATCATATTCTACATACTTAACCATTTTTCATTTGTATTACTGTTCTGTAACTTTGACTTTAATTCTAGTTTATCAATATTCGCCAATGATTGCAATAGTCGAAAAATATTAATTTTGCTTATATATCAAATGAATTATTTTAAAAATCTGTTGTAGTTTTTGTGCTCATTTTGCATTCCACTGCTAGAGAAATAATAAGTGCGAAATACGGCATACAACAATAAATTATGAACACAGGTTAAAATTTATAAAACTGATAGAAATCAAGAAATACAATTATTTTATATATTTTTCCTTCAATAACAAATATGTCAATATAATTGGTAAGAAATCATATATTCACATCATAATTTATTCAACTAATTTTCACTTTGGTCATTGTATAACAGCTATTAAAATTCTCAAAACTTCTCAAACCATAATATAAACAAATTAATTATATCATGATATTTATGTATGATATGATATTTATATCAATATACAAAAAAAAAATTTTCGTTTTACCGATCAATTAATCATCATTTTCAGATATTTGTATAGTATATAGAATATAATAGGAATACCTACATCTAGAATATAGAATTCAAACATATTATGTCGTTGATGAAGTTATATGTTTGCCATTTTTATAATCAATAATATTTTGCTTACTATAGTTAATTTTTTATTCAATTTGAAGATTTGTTTAAAAAAAGGGGCATATAAAGATGCGTTTATAGTCTATCCTATTAAAAAATAAGAGAAACAATTCCGAAGAATTTCTTGGCAATATAGTGTTAAACGTATTAATTGATACCATTTGATATTAACTAGTTTATTAAAATTAATTAATGTTATATTCATATAATTTTATAGTCCAAATAGGGATATAAAGGATGTTGTTATGGAGCCAAAATTAGACAAGCACAATTAGTTTACATTTTGAGTGTCTAGGGACGAAAAAGTTTTGCAGTAAATAAAAAAGTAATTCCCATTGGTCTATATATTTTGTTTTAGAAAATATTCTTTGGATTTATAAGGCTTTCTTTGGTGATAACCGTTTTTATAAATAATGTATCAGCTAATCAAAAGTAATTTGTAGTTATTGGAATTATAAATATCTTATAAAATTGGCGCCAAATGCTTGCTGCTATATGTTGATCTATGTATATATTATAATATATATATAGATCATCAACATGTAACATATACATATATATGTATATCCAGACTGGAAATTTCATAAAAATAAGAGAAACAAATCCAGAAGAATCCATGGCGCGTTTTTTGCGTTTTTCAAGAATAGCATATACCTAAAATAGTGCAGTAAATAGGTTTAAACGCGATGCATTATTTCAATGGTTATCTAATAAATAGTTAGAAAAAGATATTAGGTAAAATGGATTTCGAAACGATATATTTTTAAATAGCGCGTGGGTCACTTTAGTTAACTGTACAATGTTTTAAAGGTTTTTATATTATGTTAATCATTTTTGTTTTACAAATTATGATCCGTGAGATCATGGACACCCATCTTGGAGCAGTTTTGGCAAAGTGTATCCATCGCGTGGTAGATGGGTGGGTTCCTAGCTCATAGAAGGTCCTTGACATTTAGGATCATCCTACCCAGAGACAGTAGATTGAAATATTAAGACCACTTAAGAAGGATTCTTGTTCAGAAAATCTATGAAATAATTGTTAACAAGTTATATTGTATGTATGTTTGAAGAAAAAATTGGATTTCAGTAATTTTAAATCCACCACAAGCCCCACCCCCCTGTAGTTTTTGTTGTCTCATTGGTATACACTATTCCGGCATTTTTTATTAAAAGTTTCTCCATCTCATTATTATTATGATGTGAGGTGGGGGGTAAATATCTTCTGTGAGAATTGAACAAAGGTGTAGTTATTATTAGTCATGGTTGTAGCCTTTGATTGATTTCTTTCACTTCGTAGCTAAAGACTGTGTAGGTTAAATTATTTTGATGAACTTCCATATTATTATAGTGTGTAGATGTCGATAATATGTACCTACGTCAGTCTGAATGTACCAACAAAATGTACATTGTTGGTTCTGTTCTAAAATGCGTGCATCTTCCAATCTGTCATTCAGTATAATCGTTCTAAAAGCAGAGGACATTTGCTACATTGAAGTGTATACATACATACGTACAAGCCTGTGTTTAAAATATAATTATATGTTACTGCATATCAAACATCCAGCTTTCTGTATGTGTATGTCTATAATACATTTGTTTTATAGTTTACGCGTTAAATAGACACGGATTTAAGTCATCTTAAAGTATACAGCAATGTATGTTAGGTTTATAATGTATAGAGGAAGAAGTAATCATTTTAATTGATTTTCTTGTCAATAATAGCCAAAGAGATGGCATATTCCGGAATTATATTGTACAAGGATCACTCAAAATCCACACAATTCATCTCAATAATAATAATTGGTCATCGTAGAGTATTAACGTGCCAGCTATTTTTCCAAAATTAATGTGACAAATTTTCATATTAATTATAATTTCTCAGGGAGCTCTTAATTAAAATTCCTAATTGTTCTAATTTTTATTGTGTTGTGTATACCTAATCAAAATTGCGTGACTTAGTACCCAGCTTGATTTTTAAATGTACATTTCCTCGTTAAACGTTATACGCTAATATTACATAGTGGGTCAATTTAAATTTTGCTCCAATTTTATTTTCATTGTTGCCAGTTTCAAACTAAACAAAAAAAATTAAATGCCTGGGGTATATACTTTACTTTCCTTTACTTTACACTTAATCATACACATATATTATACGATAAGAAATGCTTCCCTTGTCTGTATTTTGATGTGTAAGGGGCTGCAGTATATAAGTACTATTGATAGTTTGTGAATTCAACAGAACTTTAACATGCGATGCCAAGAGTGATAATACTTCGGTGATTGTATCTGGTTTTTGGGCGCCGCACTCCACATAGTTTCTCTTTAATTATTGGTATTAACTCACGCACTATGACGGCAATCATCACCCTGGTCACGTTGGGTATTGTAGAAATGTAAGTGAACAGTAATGTATATAATTGCAGACTATTATTCAATTCACGTCACTTTTATAATTACGACATTATATAAATACAAATAAACTTCGTTTTAATACAGTAAATAAAGAGAAATTTAGATCTGAAAAAGCACACGTATGTTATTATTTATTCATCTTTATTTATGTTTAAACTCGTTTCCTATAAAACATTAGCTATCGGGCTTACTTCATCATGTACGTGTAATATTACTATAAAAGTCAACCAGTGTATACTAATCTAAATTTAAAATACGATAGAATTATGACTTTTTAATTGATTAGTAAAGTTAACTTTTTATTGAAGGTGACTAATATTAAATTGCTATGCTTTTTATATTTTATATAGATATATTTGTAACAACGTATTGATTATTAAATTCACTCAAACAATATTTGTGCATAATTTTAGAATCATTTTATTGTTCAAATCCTTTCCTTTCGTCACACAACCTTCGGGGTCCAGGCTTACTTTTTTATATTCTCAATTTCATGAATTATAATAATTTTTTTATTGTAAGATATACTTGAATTTCTTTATTACACATATATAGTAATATATAGTATACTGATTGGTATCATGTTACCGACTATTCAATTTCTGAATAATTTTTTTAATTTTGGCAAAGATTTCAGTTGAAATATCCACATTTGTGCCAGATGATCACAAAGTAAAATAATTATTGTCATCTAATTATTCTTCGCTTCATTGTAAAAACTAGAATATATTCTGAATTCCACATTATTTAAATTATATGTATTTAAATTATTTAAAGTTTCTATTACTTAAATTATTATCTTCGAAAATTCTATTAACGTAACTAATATATGCTTCGTTTTAGTTTCGGTTTCGGTTTCGGTTTCGGTTTTGTTATGTATGAATTTATTTTACCCTTTACTTTATATTTTTATTAACAGTATAAAATTGATTTGATGAACCCTTTCAATCAAATCTTTTAATACAATATATTTTAACATATAAGTAATACTTATTGGAATAATTGAAAATGCTTACATGATGAAATAGTTGATAGAATTTACCTTTTTTTAATACGTACCTGTATAAGAGTAATATAGATGCCAATTATAAATATTATAACAGTTTTCAATAGTATCACCCCAAATATAAAAATAATACTAGACCTTCAAATGTTCCAAATATTTTCGTTTATATTACCTACTTTCGTTAGTCAATGCATATGTGGTGATCATACTGTTCAAAACTGTTATTACAAACTATCAGATCCTCTATCATATTTAGAAATTATTAATATTGGATCAACTATTTTGGCCAATCAATAAACGAGTATAAGAAATATATCTTTTCTGTCGTTATTGCATGAATTGATTATTTAGAATAATATATGTCTTTTCAATGTTTCATATGTTGAGTTGAAATGTGTCTTTTATACAAGATGGATATCGCTATTTACACTATTTTTAGAAATTTAATTGTACGTACTTAATTTATGTTACAAAGAGATATGTGTATACTTATTCCAGTTGAAGTTAAATACATAATATGTACATACATTATTTTTTATTTCAGGAAGATTCTGTAAGATTTATTTCATATCTAATTAAGAGAATTATATTTATTAGAATGGTGAAGCATTTTTTGTAATATACAAAAGCTATTAGAAGCTTTGGTATTTTTAATTGTGCACTAAACACAAATCTCTCGCTATACGAGTATATTTCAATATTTATGCTTTTTAGTGTTATTTGCTAACTCCGAACATTCTACATGTTACTCAGAAAATGTGCTTAAATTCTTATAAAAATCAGTTACAATTTGTCTTTGCTTCTCTTGGGGTCTATTTAGATACTGCATAAATAATGTTCATGGTGGATATTTTGAGTTATATATATTTATTAAATAAATATGGCTACTTTTTATCGAAGTACGGACTTTATTATTCCTATATTATTTGTAGATATACTAGCTACTTCACTTTATATTTTGCAATGCACCCGCAATATAATATTAATGGCCTAATCTAATGGCTTATATATTAATGATTACTTTTATTATATATACAAAATGAATAACTAATAAACTAATTTGGTATTTGCACACTTTTATATGGATATTATATACCTACTGAAATTAGATGTCTATAATATAAATATTTTTATTTCTGATTCTATGTAAATATTTATATACATATGCCGAATTGTGGATGTGTTGCGTTATTGTAAAAGGTTTATTTGGTTCCTTTTCAAAAACATGTTAAAAATCACCAATTGCATTTGCCAACGATATCTCTTATTTTGTGTTTTAATCTTCTTCCAAATACTTATATTAGATACATCACTACCTAGTTATATTATAATATAGATTATTACTCAATTTATTTAATTATATTTTAGTAAATGGTATAATTTTACTTTTTGACTTCATGATATATTTTGCTACTGTTAACAGACAAAAGCTGTCATAAACCACTTAATTATTATTTCTTCAAGATGAATATTTAAAGTAAATCTTATAGATAAACCTATAAGCAAGGTATACGCTTATTAAATTCCTAATATGATTTGGTGTGTTTAATGATTTAATTGTGCGACATATTTCAGTATTAAATCTAAATATTTGTTAATTTTATAATATAACGAGTTTTCCATAAATATGCAGGAATAAAATTAAATAAACTTTGAAATTAATATTATCTTAAACTAAAATTAATTACTATGCTGAGAAATATACCATGTTTATTAAATACAAATGTTTTAAATCGCTATGGTCTCTGAGATAAATAATTAAAGTATAAGATTAGTTTTCTGAAACGGTATAATTAACATATTTTCAAAATTTATTTATATATCTTCCAATGACCTGTTCCAGCCTGCAACTATTATAATACTATTATATAAAAAATTCAGAGCTATGATTCACGCATATTATAATGGATCACTTCTTAACTAAATTATGTCGGAACATATGTTACAATTTAAAGACAAAGAATATTACTTGATTACTATAAACTCCGGAATATTCGTGGAATTTATTGACTGAGGCTTTACTGTGAACGAAACATCTGCGCAAAGAAATATGAATGATGACTCATATGATATTTTGATTAACTGAATCCAATTTGCTTTGTATAGCACTTTGCATTCTTTAATATTCTTTTTATAACAAACTGCTATTACAACAACTATTTGCCTGATTAACAATTCGATTTAGGAGGCACAAATATACTAAATATATATTTATTTAAAATATATTTAACTTATTTAACTTATATTTAACTTATATTTTAAATATTTTAATCCTTAAAAACATGATATTTATAACATAACTTACGTATCATAAAAATGAACTTTACAAAGTAGCCATTGTTCATATATTTCAGGAACTAAATCCAATTATGATGAATTTTTTGAAAGTATTAATTATTGCTTTAATTGATTTCAATTCCTGAGCATAACTTTAAGATAACTTCGTTGTTATTTACCTTCGATTCTCTTTCTGCTACATATTTTCACAGAGAATTATTATTTCTTCAATATTATTATTTTTTAAATCTTGAAGAAATATCAAAACCTGTAAATTTGCACATTTTCAAAGAATAAAAACCGAGATCTAAAATTCTTCACAAACCTTATACTTCAAGAATGTAACAAAAACTAACTTGGCTAATGATAGACTGAACATTTGGTGAAAGCGGGTATAATTGCTCAATCTGAGCAAATGTTCAAGACAAATACGGGAATATATGTTAACGAACGAATTAATTAAGCCAGGCATCTTTATACTCTCCATCGTGTGATTGAAATGAGCAACTCTGTAACTGACTACTAATGGAGATTATTGCCTCTTCATGAAGTGGGTAGAGGATCCAACTTGCTACTAGAGTCGGCGGGGAAGTTTCTCTATACTACTTGGTCTAATTAGTTCCAATTAGTGCGCATACTTTCTCCCCTTTATCGATCGAAAAGTTGTTTGGAAAGGAACCTTCATTGCTGCTTTTTGTTTTTGTTGTATGAGAGACTTGCCGTCACTATAACTTATTGTTTGTTGTACTCAACTTTCTCTCAATTCGCTTCGTCTTATTTTTCGATAATTTATTATTTCCAAACTTCAAATGAGTCATAGACACTCTATTTGTAGTGTTTTATAGTAATCGGATATATAGACATTGTATATATAGCTACTATCTAGAACTTAACCATGTAAATTATAATTGATTGCTTGTATGCTGCTATCACCTTGTATTCAATTATATATTGAAGCTATATTCTGCCCGGTTTTTTAGATATCAAAGTTATAACCGTAACATTTTCTAAATATTGTGCTTTTGATATTATTTTCCAATAACAATCTAAACAACCGAGATATTATAATTCTATATATCATGGAACGTAGGCAGTGAATAAATTCTTAGACTTAAGTTTGGCTGGTACATAATATTTTTAATGTTATATTTCCGCGCACAAATATTTATTTATTTAAATTCAATCTTTGAATATAAATTTGTATTTTTATATATTGTTTTATTTGGAAAATGTTATTGTTTATTAATTTAATTTTAATTTAAGAGGTTAATCACCTGTTTATTATTTGGGTATACAGTAGAATATCATGTCGATCTAGATAAACTAATTGAGTAACTTATGAGCAACCCGTTCGTCCAATCATTTGTTTACAGTCAACGTAGTCGAGGCCCTCCAGGACTTCTGGCAGAACAAGGTCTACTCTGGCCAGTGCTCCAGCCGAGGATTGGACACCAGTGGCCCAGGCGGTCCATCAGCGGCCACAGGCCCCGTCATCAGCTACGAGACCGAGACACTCAGTTTATCCAATCAGAGCCAAGCACAGGCTGATGAGTCATCGATCCAATGCACCCAGCACGCCTACATCTCCTTTGTAATACTGCCTGGTGGAGGCTGCTTTGCCAGTTATGATGAGGCGGGCAGCAAAGCAGAGGCGAGAAGAAGTGCAGCTCGACTGGCCCTCATGCACTCCGTCATCAATGAACAACCCGGACGCCGAATAACTGACGCTTTTATTGATCGAGCGATTGAAGATGCTGCCAACTCCTTTGGGGTGAGTATTCTAATTGAGTTTTAATCAATTTTTCCCCAATTTTTATAGCAACTTTTTACTCGTATGTAGTGTTAAAATTATTGATTTTAAAGTATACCTGTATTGTTTTCTTTTTTCGAGTCATATTCCAGATTTGAACAGTAATTATACTTTTTTGAATTTTTGATCATGTACTGTAAATTTTACTAATCTTTCAAAATAGTTATATCAAATTTAATTATTTCAATTAGGTTTTGGTCTTCCTTTTAAAATTCGACTAAGATTTTTTGAGGTTTTGAACTGTTTCAAAGTTTTGACATATTAGTGTATTGTTGTATTTAGTCACTTCATATTGCTGTACTATTTTAAGTCGTGTAAGATTTAAAACGATTTATACATTGTTTTATACCTGCTTGCTTTTAATTTTTCAATTTTTGGATGCTTCTTTTACTTGATAGTGTCTATTGCTGATTTTCGTCTTCTATTACTGAAACAGTTATACATATCATATCATTCTCAATTTCAGTAGTATAGTATTTATACATTATTTCAATTTTTATTTATGCATTTACTTTCAACATGAAAAAATAGGTATTGGAAATTTTGTATTTGATTGCTGGCATTGATTATGATACAACTTTGTAATTCGGATTGTCTGTGTATATATATATATATATATACGAGTACGTGATAAGAAAGTAGGGAATAATATGCAAATAGCAACGGCTCAACCAATACACCTTGTTTTCTGTTTGAGTAACAGTAAGATTAGATTTTTTTGCTGTTGTTGGAGCGAGATTTTGAAACTGAACTTAACTCTATATCGACTATTGTATTACAATATTTTGGAGAGATCAGTGATGCGAGAAAATGATTAACACGAAGTGATTATACTCGTATTTTGGAGAAGATGGAAAATACGAGGCTATAAAGAAGTCTAACTGATGAATAGTTAATGGACGAGTTTTGTTATTTATAGCAGTCAGCTATATTTTTTTCTGATATACTTTTGCTTTACTGTATGCGATTTTATTTTGTTATTTTATATTTATAGTGGTTATTGTTATAGTTTTAGAGAATTTAATATTATAATATATGTAGGTATTGTCAATAAAACACAAATAAGTCAACTCACGGTAATTTATGTTTTAAGTCTGAACTTTCGTTTCGCATCCATATTTACTGATATACAGCTATATGCACAATTGATATATTCATTTGATTACTAAATAAATGGTAACTATCGATAAACGATACTATTTTTCTACACTTAAGAAAGTAATTTTTTAAACTTATAATAAATGTTAGCTTTAAAAGTCGAAATACCATAATTATAATTAGGAAGTATTATTAAATATATTATACATTATTTAGCTTACTGAATCAATGGATCTACATATATTTTTTTATCAATAATAAATCATTAGAAAATGTTGTCGAGATTATTTTTGCAAAAAGTAACTGATATTTGTGTTCTGCATTGGAAGACTATAGGAAATCGATAATTTTTAAATATGATTTTTTTAAATTATCGATTGCATAACCGCATGCATATTGAACATTCAAGAAGTACTTATTTATTTACTAAGGATGGAATGCGAAAACCGTCCTAACTAAGTTAGGAGCTCCTAATTTGGAGGAGCTTAGTTCGGATGGTTTTCGCATTCCACCCTTAATGTATCCATCTAATTTCAGATATAAATATTTATAAAGAAAAGAAACGTATAATAACTTATAATGTATGCAACTACTTTTTTTGTAGAAGTCTAAAAAATGAATGGATACCTAACTATAATATGTATGTAACGTGTTGTATTGAAGGCAGACATTTCTGATATCTTTTTGCAGGTTATATCTAGTTATGTTACAAACGATATATATTCGTATCGGTTTGTAGTGGATCAATAATCCAGACAGCAGATGGAACACTTGACTTGGTTGTGGAGATTATTCCGCTTAGTTTGTCAGATCTGAGACATCCGTAGATGATTGATACTCAACTTTAAAAACTTCGATATTTTTCTAATCTGGAAGGTGGTGTTTGTTTTAGACTATATCGATTTATCTGGAGATGTTTTTATTCAAATATCTCTTATATTTTGGAAAAATACCTTAAAGTTAATCTTAACTATGTATGTCATACTGCAAAAAAAATTGTAATTCGCAAGTGACTTCAGCTTTGCATAGGTATATTTCATTGCTCTGTAATTATTTGTAATTCATTTTATTTATTTATTTTATTATATTTTATTAAAATGTTTTCAATGGGTTGAACATATTTTTAATTGATATTATAATGTCCGAAATGTCATGAGCATTGAAATTTTTGAACACTTGTTTTTAGTAAATTTATTCAATCTTATTTAATTTGACATTATGTATGGTACAACATTAAATTAAACTGATGTAGTTATTATATATTATGTAAATTTGCTTTTTATTTTGTCGATAAAACAATCAATGCTGTTGTACATACTTGTAATACAATATTAAAAAATAGTATTTAAATACAATTCCAATAGTTGACTATTAAAATTCCTCTTTTTTCAGTACATATTCAATCAACTCTAATGTACATGCCTGTATTGTAAATTTGGGATATAGACTTGTGCACATATATGTATATTTAAATAAAATAGAAATTATGTATTTTTCGATTTTATATATCGGTATTTATTGTTAAAAATGTTTATGCACGCACAAAAGTATCTCATGACTCATTAAACGTGTTACGTAATGTTGTTGATTGATTGCTTTCCTTTTGTGTTGGGGGCGCCTTGAGCTTCCTTGAAAATTTGTATATATCTATCTGGATATGATCTCCATCTATATACTAATGTGCTTGGTGATTTATTTGTTGTCATAGTAATTAGAACCTTTCTTTTTGTGTTTATAACGAGACCCAGTCTAATAACACATGCTGTATGCGGACGGTGCGCATATATATGAATGGTAATAGCTTCTTCTTCTAAGGAAACGCTTTGATTATATGAAGGGAAGGAAAAGACGAAAGGAAATTCTAGAATCCTTATGTCCACGATATTAATTGCGTCGTTTATTATTTCTTTGACCTTTACCCCAAGGTTTGCATTCAGAGGTTCGACGTGTTGCTTTGAGTTATCTTGATTTCTAAATTAGGAATAGAGTTGGAGATGCATAGACAATTATTTAATTATAAATTGTACGCACACACGCACCCATATATGAATATATTTATATCTTTTAACAGTTTTATGTACCTAGCTGTCTACAGCTTTTAATTTGAAAATAATTTAATGCATCTTGTTAAATTGCATTAAATAATAACAGTTTTATAAACTGATATTTAATATACTATACAAAAAGCTTAATGATAATTGAAATAATGTATTTTTTATATTTACTTAAATGTAATATAATGGAGGAATATATTTTTTAAAATGAAACATATTTTCTCTGATTTATTTATTTCATTGTTTTATTGATAAATTTGTAAAATTAGTTATAATATTTTTATATTTGTTACAGTTTACGATTAAAGTTTAGAATACAAAACCTTGGAGTTGTTTATATATATTGTATATATCGATCGTATTGGTAAAATATATCGATAGTTATTATTATTGAAAGTCGGAGATATATCTTGAATCATTATTCGTGTTATTCTAGAAAAAGAACTCCTTTACAATTGTATATTCACTATATAGATTTCCCATCAATAGAGATAAATATTATTCTAATCTATCTCTTGGTTTATATATTTATATGCAAATATGCAAATTGATTAATGCCAATTTTATTGCTGTAGACATTGCGGCGTCTGCATTTATGAGGCAAATGAAATTATACAGCGGGAATAAAATGTGAAATCAATTTTATTAGCCCAGCATTCTATTTAATTTGGATAATATGTGTAGGTATGTTTTTTTGGACTCAATAAATAATAAAAATATGCATTTTATATGCTTGTTATACATCTCCCTCTATAAAAAATGCTCTCTTTTATTTCAAAATCATGTGTGTGTGGCAAAATTTATTTTGTACACAAAATTCCTATATATATATGTGTGTTTTATATCTCTTTTGTATAAAATAACGAGGTTGGGAATAAGATGTGTTTAGACCGATCAATGCAAATTATAGTTATTTCAATTTGACGACCATTTTAAAGTTATGATATATTTTTTTAATAAACATGGTTCTCTGAAGAAAGTCAATTTAATATATGCTCATTGGTTTATTATTTTATTATCATATTATAATTAACGACCCGAAATTACAATTTTATGGGCTGTATTTTTTTAAATCTGCAACTAGAAATTCGTAATTTTTATCAATTTTTAATTGTGTAGATGCTTTTATTTTACTATAAGTAAATTTAATCAGTGTAGATACGTCCGATTAAATAAATTTTGCATTCCCTTGACGACAGTGATTACGTAATAGGTATTATTAGTATATCAGCCATAAAAAACATGCATATCTTTATAGTGTTTGAATTGGATATATGTAGAATAGATATGATGAAGTCATACATTTATGAAGTAATCGATCTCTATTCTATTAAGGGCCGATTCGTTCTTTCAAAAAGAACGATCACGTGACTTTAATAAAAGAATGAAGCGTTTTTTTCAACTTAAATGTAAATAGCGCTATTTTCAAATCCGACTTTTAAGACTTACCGCTAAGTTTGAAGTAACGGTTAACATTAAAGTAATTTTTTCTGATATATTTAAGTGAATTCCTGGGTTAGATATTTCGACAGGTTTCCTTTCGTTGTTAACGAGCTTGTTAAAAATGTTAAAAATTCTAATGTTTCTAGATGTCATAGTTATAGTTCAGTTCCAAAAGTTTCAGATTTTAAAAAAATAGTTGAAAAGTTTAATGATAGTGAGCTTCGTAAATTTTTTAGATTGATTAGAAATGCTTTTAACATCCTAGTTTCAGAGATTGAGAAATTTTGTCCCATGGAAACTCATGTTGGTAAGCCTGAAAAACCAATTGATATTCAAGTATTAATTTTAAACATACTTTTTAAAGTAATAAGAAATATAAATGTATCATATTTTGTTAATTAAGACTCATTTTAAATATTAATGTCAATAAATTTATAGTTGTAACAAATAATAATAATTTAATACTTACTATACTAAACTAAGTATCATGAAAAATTATTAAATATGATATATATACACTATTATTAATAAACATAATTCATTATAATATTCTTAATAAATCCACTGCCAATTATTATTTCGTCATTATTTTATAATTTATATTCAATTTTATAGTTATTGCTACTGATACAGTGTATACTTATACCTATCACTATCGACTATGTCTATTTACTATACATTTGTAGAATGTAATATATTAATATTATTCAAATCGAATGTACATACATTCTGTAATATATTGTATAGCATTTGATTAATTATCCGCTTCTACAGCAATTGGAATGTCTCCAAGTAAAAAACGAAAAACAGACATAATTATTGCGAAAAACGAAAAGAGATTATTATAAACTGCAAGCGGCTGCGTCATTTACTATAGTAACTATTCCAAAGAGACGCCTCACCACTATTCTTTAAAATCTAAGAATCGTTCTTTAAAAACCGATCGATTTGTTTAAAGAACAGAATAAAAAATTCTATTTATCGCCGTTCTTTAATAAACGAATAGACCCTAATTAGGAGCTTATTGATTCGATTTTATTAATCAAACTTGTGAGAGATGTATTTGTTGTGAACATGAAGATCGGATAACTTTCTATTTAAGATCTGAAATGACTATTGACATTAAAACATGACACATTTGCCATATAACTCAGGGACAGGTACGAGTAATATATTGATAATATCAGGAAGAGCTAAATTGCGAAAACATATACATAACAAATTAATGTATTTAACGGAATGTTTGATATATTAAAATATTTACATATAAAACCATAAAGCTTCGGCATCATTTTAATATCGATTACTACAGCTAAAATCTGATCAATACCTACTTAGAAATTGTGAACAATATGTAGTTTTATATGTATACCCGTATATTGAAAGGATAGCGGGTTGCCACGGATTTCAATAAATGCTCATTCTAGGGAAGATAATGATAAAACTATATCTATGTTTGTGCACAAGTTTTTATTTTCTGAAATCAGATTTTTGAACCAATAATAATTGATCTTGTGATTGTGTTGAGTCCGTATAAAGCAGGGAACTATAAAACGGAGTATAAATAAATACGATACGATAAATAACTCATTTTATAACAAAGACTCTAATTTTTTGTGCTTTTAAATGAATGTACGTGAAAGTATTAAAAAGAAGACGCAATACAATTATTATTTAAAGATACTACATCTTTAGCATTATAAAATTGATTATTTTATCATATGGAATTAAATGCACTCTCTGACGGATTAGTGACGACATTATTTTATACAAATTTTTTGTCCATATTCATAGGCAAGCCCCGAAGATGCCTACAATCCAAACACTGGTCTGGGTGCCTTCCGTCTCATGCTGGAAGTGAATCGGGGGGGGACAATGCTCGAGTTCCACGAGCTCATGACCGTATTCCAGCTGCTCCATTGGAACGGGAGTCTCAAGGCCATGAGAGAGAGGAACTGCTCCCGTCAGGAAGTCTTAACCTACTACAGTCAACGTGCTTTGGACGATGACATGCGCTCGCAGGTATGTGGATATCTCGTAGTCTAGTGGACAATGTGCGGGCTTGTTTAAAATCGTCTTTATCTAAATGTGATTTTCAATTTTTTTGTTTTAACGATTTTTTGTTGAGTTTAAGACTTTTGAAAATGGCTACATTCTACACACACACTCCAAGGATGTAAAAAACTAAAAAACAATATCTCATTTTATATAATTTGTTCTGTTCCATCGGTCTCTCTGTTTATGTTTCTAGTGTGAACTGTCGTTTTATATCCATCACAGTATGTAGTTTTTATTCGATTTTATACTGCGATAGTTCATGGAAATCAATTGTACACATTATATTAATTTGCATTGGAATTAAATTGATTAAATGTCTGTTTCATTATTTTAGGATACCACATGTCCTTTTTACTGTAATTTTTCTCATACATTTCTCTGTAAATAATGAACGTATTTCTTTCAGATGGCCCTGGACTGGATCACAAGAGAGGAGAGTCAGCCAGGAGTTATAAAGCAACAGTTGACGATCGCGAATCATGAGTTGCTCGAAGCCCGTCAGGCCGGGCGTGAACTTCGTTTCCCCAAAGAGAAACGGGACATTCTTCAGTTGGCATTGAGCCAGATTACTCCCTCTTCACACGCTATGGAGAGCAGCGCTTGACACTGAGTCCATACTCGCACTGGACATGTAGCCGCCTCGTTTGTAATGGGGTTTCTCAATAAGAATCTGAGAGTTGTAAAGTATTAAAATGTGCATTTTATTTGTCGTAAGGAAACATTTGTCATATATTACTATGTAGACATGCTTAAATAGTATGTCATATAGTTTTTTTTAAATTCAACCTTTCCAGTTTTCTAATAATTTTAAATGCGACAAATAACATGCAACCTTTTTTACTTTACGACTTTTTGGCATATTACACATGTCAGTTAACATTTTCCCATTGATTATATTTTTTTATTGAAACGATTTCGTAAAGAAACCAAAATATTTGACAATCGATACAATTTCAATTCTATCTCATGGTTATGTACAAAATGTGAATTGAAAATTATCTTCAAAGTTTTTCAAGTGACTTAAAAAACAATTTAATTGTTTTAGAAAAATTATGACTATTTTATGTAATCATTATTTATAGGCATTTCTCACCAACAGTATACGGTCACAGTCGGTTATGGGAGAGTTTTGTTACTGATTATTTTAATTTAATTTCAACCACAAACGTTAGAGGGAATGTATCGATAATCAAATGTCTGTCTTTGCAGCGAAAGTTTTCTCAGGTTGTTTGCCCTAAGACAAGCGATTCACTAAACGATATATGAATCATTCGAAATCAGAGGTGAAGCTGTTGAGTTATAAGATAAGGCGTGCAATTTTCAGGTCTATCGGTGATTTCTCTCAGACGATATGTCTCAAAATTGAATGCCACTAGCGAAATTTTGTAACATTCACTAACTGCATGATATTTTATTGATAATATTCAAGATTTAAGGATGTGATTTTCGAAATTCATAGATATAGAATTTTCACCTCTATAGCTATAATATTAAACTACTTGATTGTAGTTTTTTTATAGGAGTTACGCGATTTTATCTGTGAGGAAAATAATCAAATTCGATGGGTTAACTGGTCCCATTTCGTCTGTGAAAATCATTGTATTTTTGCATGCTCTTTGGATGCATTTAACGTTATTTAAAAGAAGCTTATTGATGAAATTTGTTCATTGATGAGCACTGCAAATTTTCTTTGATCATTCGATTATTATTCGTATCTTCGTATCATTATTACTCTAATTGTACCTTCAGCATTTCTTAATTTTATTCAATGTTTTAATGTAATACATTCTTGCCATATAATCTGCTGAAATGATAAACAATTGCTCAGATTTTAGTATCAAACATAATATTTTTCAAAGCAAGTTTTATATCTTATGTTATATTCTCTCTATTTAGTTTTATTTATTTTTCATTTAAAATTTTATAAATGCCTGACTTACTTAGGTGGCTATCAACAATTTCACTTAGTTGTTTTCATATTGATATATGTCAAACAAGATCAAACAAATTTATGAAGTCGAGAATTATTTAGGCATCAGAAACATAAAATTGATATTTTTCATTTGCATGAATTGTTTGAGAAAATATTCAATGAAAAAATTCGTTTTTATATAAAAAGTGTCAGTTTTATTTGTTACAGATTGATCGTCTGGGGTTTTATTAAAGAAAATTAAACATTTATATATTTTAATGTTTTTTTAGTATTTTATATAATTGAAAATTGTAAATTTAATTTTTGGAAATTTTCATTTCTATCTCATTTGTGCAAAAACTGGAATATGTTAATTTAAAACATACGCTTTTAGCGAGCTGTTTCTTGTATTGCAAACATTTCGTAGTCTACAAATATTTATAGTTATTCTGTAAGAATACCTTTCTGTTACCCTATGCTATAGGGGTTTATGCTAACCGCGTAAACGGATTAACTAATTCTCATTGTAAACACTTGATACTTTTGCAATAATTTATTAGTGAGCTTTGTTTTTCTGTGCATTCCTTGGTATCATATATCCAGTCCAGAAATTCTTACTTTAGCCCCGTTAATACTTGACAGGAAACTGTAGACATGAAATAGCCAGCCAAATGCTGAAAAACAATTCTGAATAAAAGACATTTATTACCTACATGAACAAAGTAAAACCACGTAAATACTTGACAACACATTTAAGATGGTATTACCTCTCACAGCTATTCTTCTATTCTACAAAGGGTCAATCATTGTTTAATATATTTTAGATTTATATTGAGTCAGCTCGATCTTCTTTTTTATTATAAATTTTTGACTTTCTATGTAAAATTAGTTACTTGCTTTTCTCTCTTTAACGTATAGTTACATCTGTATGTGCATATGTTTTTAATCTTATGCCTAATACCACTTATTCTCTAAACTTTTGTTAAGCGATTCTTAAAAAAAAAGAAGATTTATTCTTCGAATGACGGCATTTTATGTATAATATGACTAATCGCGTATAAAGATGATTCTTTTTCAAAATTTTTATTTAAAAAGAGATGTCAGTTCGCAATTTAAAATTAAATTAATTATTTGTAATAGTACTGCTCATAGAAATGAGAGCTAGTTAACTCCTATTTATATGGTACTGCTGGAAAGCCTGCTTGACGGAATATTTATTACAACCAAAATGTTTTACACAAAGCTGCTGCTAATATGTACTATACTATGTTTTTTTCGATAATTACATTTTTACTGCAACGTTTCATTCGTAAATTCTTACTCTACCAATTGCTAATTAATAGCCCATCTGTTGCAAACTACTGATCTTATCTCATGAATTACCAAACCACATGACGTGTACATACATTGAATAGTATAAAATGTGCTTGACTAATAACATTTGTCTGGTTATATTCTAATGCACGTCATACATGTGCAAGGCCAATATTTTTCCACTCCTAAGAACATGTTTTTCATGTCTTTTATATTCGCTTGCTGATCTAGGATCTTGCATTTATTTCTCATTACCACTTAATATTTGCGTCTGTTTCTCTTTCAGCAGACCATAATTGATATGTCATCTATTAGACTTTTTATATTTCATATAAATTACATATATGCAGGAATAGTTATTATGAGATATTATGTATGTAAGTATTATAACAATCAATAGCTGTATCTTTTCTTTATATTTGTTTGTACATATAAATACTGCGTCATACATTTAACAATAATTTGCACCTTACTTAATTTGTACATATAGTAGTATATATGCATGCATGTAATATAATAAATAAATAGTTTATTTTACTTTGAAACATAGTTTACACTTAAAACTTTATCTTTTAAAATAATGTCTCATTATTTATTGTAAATTTAGGGAAAACTTCTCTTTTATAATCTTAAGAGGACCAAGATACGGAATTCCCATAAATGAAGATCTCTGAGTCTATTCGCCAAATGATCCGAAACATGTTTATTGATTCATGTAGATGCAGTAGTTTCTCTCACTCTGCAACATAAACGGCTAAAATAAATAAAGTTAATAATGTATCATCGCTGAAGTGTATATTTTAAGGATTTTGCCTTTAAAACATTAATCAGAACGTAAACTATTTACTATTAGAATATATAAAATTATTAAATAAAAAACGAAAAAATTAAGTTATTAAATTGAAATTGTAAATATTCTAATTTTTGTTTTCTAGTACTGAACAGTAGTACCCATACAATTTCATTTTTAATCTATAAAGAATGTTAAACTATTCTTTATAATATATGTACCGGCCTTACTGCCATTATAATTATAATGTATCAGGGTAAAAAAACATTCTTGCATTGCGGGAGTATAAACATAAAAGAAATTAATTCAGATCTAGGTACAGCGCATCTATTTTACCGAATTTTAAATGCTTGTTAACTGTGCTATGCATTGTAAATAATATTTTTATTGATTGCCTACTAAAATATAACTTAAAGCATTGAATATACCATGGTTATTTGCTTTACTTTATATACATACATGTATATATATATTTAATTGTGTATTATATTGAATGACTTCTATGAAATAAACCAATAAAATGGCAGCTGAGACTTTTTTAGATTTCCGATTTATATAGTTGAATATAACTAAACAATAATTAAGAAGTAAATAACACAGTTTGAACTTTCTTCCTTCAGACTTGAATGCTCTTCGTAATTTCTATTAACTGGACTGTTGGTACTATTTTGTACACTTTTTATATTAATTCTTAAAACAATTCTTATTCCTATTAATTAAATGAATGGTGCTACTTGTTAGTACTTTTCCTTATTTTTTAAATTAATTCTTTATATTAGACTTTTATGCAATGTAATAAAATGGTGTACTATATTAGTTTAATTGAGCATTCAATAAATAGTACATTTAATTATATGTGAATACTGTAAATATTCTAAAAAAATATGTTTACATCATTTTTTTCTCAGATTATTACTATGTTAGTTACAATTAGTAAAATGTAAAATAATAGTTGAATATTTCCAATAATCGAGGTATTGCTATTACTTGTATTGTCAAGTACGGCTTTAATGTCCTTTTGTCCTTAATTAAATATTACTTTTTATGCAAGCTTAACCCCCTTTTATAGCAGAAATATACACATCAAAAAGATATTTTTGTGTAGATGAATAAAATTTGTTAAATTGATTCATTTACGAGTTAAATATCCCAAACCGATGCTTTCTATTAAAATAATTAATTGAAAATATTAATCTATTAAAAAATATCCCGAAACTACAACAATTTCCTAAATCAGTGTTATGAATTTATTATTTCTCTTAAAGGCTGAATCTTGAAAGTAATATTGGGGGTGAGTGGTTCAACTGGAACAGCGTTGGTCTAGGTGTAGATGTCACCAGTGGCTACTTACTCACCCCTAACAGCTATATGCTAGTCGATTGATTAGCAGGTCTAGGCCGGTTTGGTCTGATGTCCTAAATGAATGACATGGATAATATATAATTATAAATGCTTTATAATTGTCATTTAGTTTAACAAACCTTGTCATATATTTAAAATGATGAAATAATATGTTCTAAAAGTATTATTGAAAATTAATTTTGATAACGAGTTATATACTCTATGTAATAGTTATAATACTATATATTATATTTGGTATCTCATGGTCCAAACTTTAGGACTGATGTTGTTAATTATGAATACACATACTAAGGCCTAAACTTACCTATAGTATTTGATATTTGACATTACAAATGTAAAAATTCATGTTTCTTACTTAATATTTCGAAATATATTTTAGGGATTTCTTAACTTCAGGAGTTATATTTATAAAAGCTATTAGATTGATAACAGATATTAGATTATAATCGAAGCTACATTACAAAGATATAATTTTTAGACATTGCTTCTTGTAGTATAAATTTAATAAATGCATATAAAATAAATTTATATACATATATATTCTACTCATTATTATTATAATTACACATTAATATAAAATTCATTCGTGATACTTATAAATAAAATAATTAAAAATAAACTATAACAATTTTTAAAGAATTATTCCTTAACACTAATTTAAGATTATGATACACTACACATTTTAACATGCCTATGTAATTAAAGTAATTCCCATTTGGTAAAATTGATGCATGTTAACATATGTATACATTATTATAAAAAAGTAACATGCCTTTTCGCTAAAAGTAATACTCAAATTATTTAACATTCAGTGTTTCATGCGGGTTAATCATCTTTAAACGAACAACATGCATGTCAGATTATTTTCCTAATCAAAAATGCTGAACATGCATGTTAATATATAGATATTTTCTAAATAATATACAAATGATTATGGACAGCCAATTATTGAAACATGAATATTTGAATTAACTATATACATGGATAGGTAAAAATAGAAATTGCGTTTTGCTTGAAAATAAAAATGTAAGAAAGCGATTAATTTTTAATTAAATTTCTGAATTTATTGGTACTTCGAATGCAATTAGATAGCCGTTTTTCCAAATTATTTTAATTTTCTATTATTTTAGTATTATATAGTGATCTTAATTATAACTCAAATGACGTATTAATAACCGATATATGTACTACGTTAACGCACTTTTGATTCAAAGTTATTGCAAAGCTGCCCTGTGCTTTCTGTTTATGAGGTAGCATACATATGTGTCGAAAATTATTGAATCGAAATTTTAGGATTATATTTGGAATTGTGTTTTTTATTTAAAAGAAGGTGAAGTGAATAAATTCAATTTAATTTAATATACTTATTAATATTTATATGATATACATTTTCAATAATAAATGAATGTAAGATAAAATTACGCATGCGAATTGATTTTAATAATTATGTTTTTACATATAAAATAATGTAAAAATATAGTGAAATTCTAAAATTTTAAAACCATAATATATTACAAAAATATTAATAGCTGACTTATTTTAAATGATTATAGAACCAAGAAAATATGATCTTCGAACAAAGTAACAGAAGAAATCTCCACTCTGAAATCTAAATTGTCTTCCAACGGATACTCCGACTGGTTCATCTCCAATTACCTCACCGGTTCTGACCCACAACTACTGCACTTGGCCCGTAAAAGAAGGAAGTCTTCGCTCGCATCCCCTCAAAGGTGACAACAATTTCAATCTTTTCTCCCATAAAATCCGAACATCTGTCAAACGTGTGTATCATGCAGCTAAACCCCGCATCATATTCATTTCGACCCCCGTTTTTTACTCGAGCCTTATTAAGGGAGTTTGAAGAAATGCCTTACTGGTATTTGTCATCAATATAATATACCATTGTTATATTAAAATAAAAAAAATGTCGACCTTTAAAAAATATGCTGATTCAAAATACCTATTTTAAGAATTAACATATGAAAATAAAAATCATTTAATTTATCTTTAAAATAAAAAAAATTAAGGTATTAATACTAAAGAGTAGTAACTAATATTTTAAGCGAGAAAAGATAGTTATTTTTCATTTATAATTTTAATTCACCATATTCCCGATGAATCTGATTGGTAGATCTTTTATTGGATAGATAATGCGCTGGAACATTAAAATAAAACTGAACGTATTGACCATAGATATAGCAACTTAATGACAACATATGCAGGTATCGTCGAATTTTCAAAATATACTGGGAAATTATTATTAGAGTGATAAGAAGGATTAATTTTTATCATTATACTACAAAAATACCGGTGTTAATATATTGTTAGATCCTATATAGTTATATTATATATAGTGCACTTGATTTTATATGTGTACTATGAACTATGATGGAAATATATTTCGTAATAAGTAACAAACAAACACCATATATTAAGATTATAAACATACATTCACCGTCAGACGCCATTTGATAAACAAATATATAGATTATTTGAATATATCTAAACCTACGGCAGTAGGTTGTTAGCTCATGCGCGCAACTTACGTACAGTAAGGTATATTAGAATACCACAA
>JAYRBW010065985.1:0-28622 GCA_036023295.1 Invenusta paracnida | reverse complement strand
GACCAGTGGTTGGAGAAGTCGGTGGGGCCAAACCAGTGGTTGGAGAAGTCAGTGGGGCCAGACCAGTGGTTGGAGAAGTCGGTGGGGCCAGACCAGTGGTTACAGAAGTCGGTGGGGCCAGACCAGTGGTTGGAGAAGTCGGTGGGGCCAGACCAGTGGTTGGAGAAGTCAGTGGGGTCAGACCAGTGGTTAGAGAAGTCGTTGAATTATCTGATCTGTAAATAATAAGAATATGAAACAGTTTATAAGTCAATTCATTTATTTATTTATTTATAAAAGATATTTATATAGCGCTTAAAAGGCAACAAGTTCACTTCTCTAAGCGCTTAAAACAAATTACAAAATGATTTAGGAAATGAAAAGTGTACAGAGTATAGAGTAACAATTAATAAGACACGGTTTATAATTCAAACACTACTATGATTATGAAGGTACAATACAGAAAATAGTTTGTACGAAAATAAACATAACTACTCAGAATAGTGAGCGTAAAATTCCTTTTCAAATTGACAGTTATATTTTTTCTGTATAATTTTTATAACTTTGCCACTATAATAATCTATTTTTCTTGATTGCATCTTATTTTATGAAAATGTGTTATGTGTTATGTTCAATTAAAAACTCTTAGGGCCGAATGCAAGAATCAAACTTGAACTTTCAAGTATGACTTGAAATTTGAAGTTTACTTCAACCATTGCATGAACCGAACTTGAATTTAAAATTGTACTTCAAATTGCATGCATTTCATTTGAAGCATTACTTGAAGTTTTACTTGAGAAAGTATTGCTTGAAACTCAAGTCATATACTTCACTCAAGTTTGATTCCTGCACTCGGCCCTTACTCATTTTACAATAATTACACAAAGAGGAGGATTAAGTTTTTAAAAATATTATAGCTTGAATAATTACGTATAACTGCATTATTACTGTATCCCCTATTTTACATGGTACTAAGCGTTTTGTAAGCAATAAACAATAACTGACCTGTATGGCAATCGCACGTTTTCAAATTTGTAACGAGATTTTGTCGCCCATCTTGTTCCATATATCGATCCCGGAAATTCGATGGACACAGCCTTTTCGTGTACTGCTGAAACCTGTCCACCCGTCCACCACTTGCCCCTCCACCACACATCAACAGCACTGCCTTGGGAAATCTGATCTGGTTTCATTACACTTTTTACACAGCACAATTTATTGTTAACAAACACACGCAGTAAATGAAGATATCGAAAGTATTTAGAGAAAAGGTCACTTTTCAAATATCTGTCATTGTTGTTCTATAAATAGAATAATACGCAATTGTATTCTATTAATAGAATAATACGCAATTGTATTCTATTAATAGAATAATACGCAATTGTATTCTATTAATAGAGTAATACGCAATGTTATTTTATTTAATAGAGTACAAGGTACATTATAGTACTACATTATTAGAAGATATCAGAACAGAAGGGAATTCTATAAAAATTATGATTATTGTAATCAAAAATATTAAATAAGACATTCCAGTCATTCTAGTGATGTAAAAAGATAACAAACATGAATGTATAGTCTCATAATGATTTAATAAGATTAACATTATGTTACTGCTTAACCGTGTTAAAAAGATTTAAATCAATCACAAGTGAGGTTTTGAGCCAATCTATACACATGTGAGCTTTTGATTGTCGGTAATACAGATGACATTCAACACATGTGAGGTATTGACGACAACAGTACACATGTGAGGTATTGTATTTAGGGCAATAACTCTTTAATAAAACGCAATAGAGGAACGGGACTTGTACAGGGTGATAGAGCATAAAATTCTGATGAGGAAAATGTAAAAAAAGTGTTTTGTCAGAAAATGTCACATGTGAAGTATTGATTTCCAAAGTGAAATACACATGTGAGGTATTGCCCCGACAATGACGAAATATAAAAATTTAATATAAAATAATTATTTTTTCATATTAAAAAAAAATCTATTTTCCATCATTTTTAAATATAGGCATAATAATATATATATGCATAAGTCAGAGCAAATAAATATTGTATATATTTATGTATCTTCTTTATCATGAAAAAAAAATCTTTAAGATTAAGTGCCTTTGGCTAAATACAGTTATAAATATATTATATATATATATATATAATTTCCTAAAGAAATATGTAAATTACTAAATAAATAGTTACTTTTAATGCAATATCTACAAGGGATATCAAAGAGATATTTTTCATATATACTGTTGACAAATATTAAACCATTAACAGTGCATATAGTGTACTATTGACAAATACACACAACACCATACTAATCATAAACTATATACCATTGACAAATAGGAAAAAAAAATAGTTTTAAATTTGAATTAGGTTTCAAACCTGTTGTCATATCACTGGTTCAATGAGAATAAATCAATACAATGTTCAATTATTTGCAATATAAGCAGCTTTGACCCATCTGTCATCACATCCAAATCATATCACATAAGAAACTCTAGTTTCATCATTTAATTAATTCATTAATCTCTAGTTTGGCATCTTTCAGGGGAAATGGTAATAATGTTGTATAGCAATTTATTTCCTTTTCTTTGATTTGGAGAAAAAGATAGGTCTGTACCATTCTCTTTTAGCATCAAATAATAGATTCTTATACAGATCTGTTCGCAGTAACTGCATACAGTAATTCTAAACCTTTTAAACAACTACATTTGAGTCATGGATAGGCTAGTAAGAAGAGAAGCTTTTCTATAAACAAGTGTTTATCCACTTACAACTTAGTGCCAGAAAACCTCCAAGTTCAATATGTTGTTAACATCTATTCATGGTTAGTGGTGTAAAAAATGCTGACATTCCCAAACAAGTCTTCAATGAAATTAAAACTGCCAGCAAAAGATATTAAATAAAATTGGAAAGTTAAAAAATTAAAGGCCAATGAAAGTGTCTTAAAATAAAATCTAAGCTTAATCAAATGAAAAAATTGTAGAAATGTATGTATGTCCACTAACATTACAAATTTGGCAATAATAAATATTGACTTATCAGAAAAAGCTACATGGGAAAACAATATTGTACTCTTAAAAGAGGTACATGCACAAATTAGTTATCTTGAATGTAGAATCTAGTATATAGCTACATCTCCAAATTGTCAGTGTGTCCCGCTGGCTTGTATTGAATAAAAGGTCTCAACATTGTTGTCAGTGTATAATCTTATGAATGTTTTTTAGCTTTTGCAAAGTTTGTTTCCGTTTAGACATGGTACATATTATTACCAACCGAAAACGAATGTGAGTCAAAGGGAAATTAACTCTACCTATACATATATAGCAAATTAGTGACATTTATAAAATAGTATTTGATGTTTCATTCCAGTCAATAATTGTTACAGGAATGGCTTAATTGTAGTTTACAAATAATTTTACTTGTATATTTTCTTTGTTCATGTCTTCAATCAAAACACAAAATTCATTGTATGTAATTACTTTATGGAAATGTACACCTACTAATATATTTATTAATAGATATTCTTGATATAATTCTATACCTTTTGTTTTCTTTATTTATTTTAGATTATGACTGAGGGAGGAGTCAATGTTAAAATGTTCTTGAATAATTGGTGTACTTCCAATAAAGTAGCACCACCAGATTATAGTTGCCAGCAGCAAGGTGGCAAGGGTAGGACAAGGATTCGATTCAACTGTGAAGTAAGCATTTACTAAATTTAACATTTTATGAACATTTACTATTTTTGTCTATTTTGTAATTATTTCATTATGTATTATCTACATTTTATTTCAGCTTCGAATCGAAGGATTTAACTATGTCGCAATCGGAAATTCCACAAATAAAAAGGATGCAATGACAAATTGTGCTAGAGACTTTGTAAATTATCTAGCACGTGACGGAAGGATTGCCAAATCAGATGTTCCTGAATTTACAGTAAATGTTTTAGATATTTCTACGAAATACTTTAATAGTTATCTTTATTCATTGGTGTTCTGTTTGATTTATTAGCAAAATCAACTGGTTGGTCCTGTTGAACTGGGTCCAGCTTATGGGTTTCAAGGCGGTGGTCCTGGGAGACCCTATGGTACCCCTTCCGATGCTTCAAGAATGGAAGGTGTAGGTCAGAGCGAGGGACATCCAGACGATAACCAAAAGTATAACTATATCGAAAAGATTTTCGACCAGAAAAAATTAGAGGAGGTACACTGTTGATATTGTTTGTGCAATTAATTTAAGAGAACAAAATACGGACAGTATTGATATTATTGGGTGAAATTGTTTAATTTCAGGCAGAAGATGTTGACTTCACTGCAGATATTCACGGTGGCTGGACTCTGGAAAATGCCAAAAGTCGTCTTCATCAATATCTTCAAATGACTAAGCAGGCTGGCCAGTGTGATTATAAATACACTATTGTTGGTCCCGATCACAACAGGTAGATCAGTTAGCTTTGGTTCATAGGATAAACCTTTCTAGAGGTTTCACATCTTATTTCCTTAGGAAACTCACTTTTGTTGAACCGGTGTATAAGTAAATAATTAGCATATTTAGTATTTCTGAATTATGTGGGTGTTAGTACAATATACATATTTCGACAAAACATGACATTTGACCCCCAGGACATTTTGCCACTGTAATTTGACCGCCACTTCATTTGTTTGCTAACAAATGTTTACTAAAACATGTATTTTTTAAAGTAGATTAATTTTCGATTTTCTCGAATTATTCCTAGACATCCTAGCTAATAACATACAATGTAGACGTTAATATTAAGCAAACAGATTAGGATTCATGCCGATGATTAATGGGTCAATGTTCCGTTGTATTATTATATAATAGATAGAATATATGATTTATTTTATTTTATACAATAAGAATAAATATGATATAAGTACTACTTAAATTCATTTGAACAGTTGCTTGTAGTGGTTGCAGTTTAGTTATATAATTAATATTTTCCGCTGTTAGATCACTATAAACTGCCAAGTACGTAATTGAAAACAAGAGAAACTGCTTCTGGAATCTTTAAAATAGGAGTCTATTAGCACATTTTGTCTTTGCAATAATTTTATGTGGCGTGTATAATATAGGTAATGAATTAAGTGTGTAAATCAGTAAAAAATGTCAATGATAACGAAATATAATGTATCTGTAATCATGTATCTTAATAATTTATGTTTCTATGACTATTCCTTTGCTGAAACTAAATCTTCGAATTTAATTTAGTTAAAAATGATTATTTTTTAAATATAATAATCACCATAGCCCCTAAATTTGACATACAATCATAGTTCATGCTCCTAGTTGGTTTGTTTAATATTAACATCTAAATTGTATGTTAATACGTCTCAAAATAATTAAAAAAGCGAAATCTAACTTTTAAATAAACACCTACTGCTGGCCGTTTAACGATGGAGGCCAAATGTCCTTGCAGCCAATATTCACGGACCGATATTTCAGGCAATATAAAATGTTGTATATAGATATACAAAATGTATGTAGATACTTTGTTGTAATGTTATTTTATCTGAACTCTGAAATAAAAAAATTGATTGAACACAAATTTAACGTTAAATCCAAAGGGATCAAAATATAATATAATTGTTAATACTCTGACATTACTTCCCTTATAAAAATATAACCAACAATACTAAAAATTGTATGTTATACTTATACAATTTTTAGTACTGTTGGTTTTATTTTTGAAGAACATTTAATAAAACATTTAACAACAAATAAAACCAACAGTACTAAAAATTGTATAAGTATAATTTTGAAATTTCAGAGTTCAAATAAACTGTCACATGGGTAACTTTTTCTTATGCACATGTTATTCAAAAATAAAACCAACAGTACTAAAAATTGTATAAGTATAACATACAATTTTTAGTACTGTTGGTTTTATTTTTTATAATGGACGTAATGGCACTTATTAACAATTATATTATATTTTGGTCCCTTTGGATTTAGCCTAAAATTTGTGTTAAATGAGAATTTTTTAAATTTAAGAGTTCAAATAAAATGTAACTTGGACAAACTTTTTCTTATGCACATGTTCTTCAAACATGAATACTTTTGATGAAGTTTTGAGACTTTCGTGTCGTGTTACACCATATTAAACCAGATTGAAAGGAAACAAAAGATAAAAGTTTGACCATGACATTTCTCATTTAATTGCCACAGTGTGGACCATTTTGTCAAGCCACAGTACTTGAATAGAGTCGAAGACTGTGTCTTGATTTCTCCAACAAGTCTCTCCGTATTTTGGAGTAAGCTTATTGGCTCGAAAAGAGGTCCCATGAGCAGTTAAGATAACATTATCAAGAGTGTCAAACTTTTATCTTTTGCTTTTCTTCACAGGTTTCAGTCATTCATTCATTACACGTTGGTGCATCGTTTGATCTTGGAAGAATTTTGATCACAAAAAGGTAGTTACAATATTATGGTGTTAATGAAATGTTTAGCATAAAAAACGGAAGTCACCATTAATTTTGAGAATAATATATATTTATATATCTTTTATTTGTTTATCGCAATAATATTTGACTTAATATTATAATCAAGAAATGGTATAATTAATTACAGAGTATTTACACTGAATGTTATCCACACACATGTTATATTATATATGTATTTATAATTGTTTGTCTTTTCATTTTTAAATTATTCTATTGATTTTGAATATTTATTTCCTTAATTTAAGTTTTATATTGTTAGATTTTATATATAAAAATGTATTAAAACAATAATTAATGTTTGCCTTAAAATTTTACAAATATTTACATATACCGAAGTATATTGATCCACCCAATATTTTTAACTAAAACATCAGATATTTTCTCAGAGAAAGTCTTTCTTCATATTTATTGTGTTAACAATTAATGTTACACATATTTTATTTTAAATTGTTATTTAAATGGAAAATTATTTTATATGATTTTTAAAAACGAAGAGGTATTTCATGCAAAATGTTGGCTATTTTTTAACTATCATCATGCAATACGTGACATCAAAATATTGAGTGCATTTATATACAAAGTTATAGTAAAAGTGCATGTGCAGAATATGCTACAATATTCATTTCACAAAATCAATTTGTGAGTTCAGCGATTTATTTAGTCCGGTAAGAACATTTTCCTTTATTAGTAGGTTGTACATATATTAACCTTTAGCGAGAATACTGAAGAAATCAATATTTATAGTACATAATATTTTTCCCGTGAACTGTGTCCAAGTGTTGCCTAATTGCATTTGTGGCAAAATAGTGCTTCTTATACTCGTAGATGTAGATATCGATTTATGTATCCAATATAGGCCGCTAAAGAGTGCGGATTATCTACTTTATATATTTAATAAAATCTTAATTATCCAAAACACATACTTCAGTACATTTTGAAAATATAAAACAAGTTCTTGACTCTAACGATAATAAAATTCTGAGAAAGATCTATATTTAGTTCTACATTTTTTTGCACATAAAATATGTGGAAAACAAAAAACATAGTAAATCCAAAAAAAGCATCTAAGGACGATCTACTAATAAAGGTCGTTAAATGTCATGTACTATTGATTTATTCGCTAATTACTTCAGTATTCATGCTAAAGGTTCATCTAAGTACAACCAACTAATAAAGGACATTATTCTAATTGGATTATATGAACTAGATCTGAACTCACATATCATTTTAGTGAAACTATTATTGTTGTAACTCTCTTAGTTTTCTTCCATTTTCGCAATATTTAAAGTTCGCCCAGTTTGAAGTTTGCTCAATTCATTGGACACATTTTATTGTTCCTTTTTTATTTCGCTCATCTTAATGTTCGCTCTTATGAAGCTCTACAAATTTAACTCTTGTTAGAAATGTTGTAAATATGATGGAGAAGGATGCAAACATATGAATAAAATTACTGTTACATCGTTTGCAATTGTGTCTGATATGAGGTATAAATCAATATATTAAATCAGTATACTACATTTCAAAAGTATGTTAAAAATAAGCTAATGTGGGATAATAAAATCTCTATGTTCACTTGTAAATTTTATTATGTAATAAGCATACATGATAAATTTTTGTCAGTTATAGAAATATAATGAATCGGGTTTAATACATTCTTTTGAGAGTCTTTATTTTAATTATTGAGTAGTTTTAAAAGTTAAATTTTCAGATGCAATCTTAAGATTTTGTATATTATACTAATTTCCATTAACATTTGTGACTACTAATATTGTTTACTGTTTGTGGACTAATGTTTTAGGAGCTTTGCTGCCGAAATGGCTGTTCAGTGTCGTAAAGTGGGAAGGCGAATTTATGCTCGCGAAACCAGCTCTAATAAGCAATCTGCTTCGAAGGCATGTGCTCTTTCTCTTGTTCGTCAGATGTTCCATGTTAAGGAGATCGAACCATTTTCCGGAGCAAAAAAGAAAAAAACTTTAGATGTAAGTTGTTATATTTATACTTTCTTCCCAATTTGATAAACATTTGGCTGATAGCAAATTAAAATTTAACAATAGATTAATCCGAGTTCTTTTATTTCAATTCGTCGGCTTTATTTAGTGGTTATGCGTTTTGAATGTGGCTTAAAACTGTTTCAGTACTAGCTTTCATTGTTATACATTTTATTTAAAAACACTTCATTGTTAAAAAGTAATTTTTTATAATATTTCAAAATAGATTATAAAGTTTTCGAATTGAACGTTTTTTCTATTTGTCCCCTATTAGATTCCCCCATACGAAGTCCGCCTTGATAATGGTCTTCTTGAGCGACTCGATCATGTTCTTAATGACCTAGGACTACGACCGGTGCGCAAACCGGATAATATGGCGCTCTACTCGGCACCCGGAAATTGTCAGGACGTCTCACCATCGGTAAACCTTTTGGTCAATTACACACTGACTGATTTTGAGCCACAGAATGTGCAACGGCCAATGACAGTTCCTTGGGCACCGCCGATGCCCAACTGGAACCCCTGGATTTCCTGCAATATTGATGAGGGACCTGAGGTGCGGATTCATAATATATATTTTTTCTAAATAACACATTTATGAAATAACATTACTTTTCTTTATTTAAAGTAGTATAAAAATTGTTTAATATTTGCGTAAAATTGTTATTTGAAATAGTTTGTTTGTTTTTTATTATTGTTAGGCATTTATGAGCTTGGAAGAAATTAGTGCAGGGTTACAGAAGAATCTTGCCGATCAGAAACAGAATGATTCTGAGTTGGCCATTTTTTTGGAAGAGCGATCTCAGCTACCTGCCTCAAAATATAAGGATCAAATTCTCGATACAATCAATCGTTATCCAGTAACTCTTATAAGGGGTGAAACAGGTTCAGGAAAAACTACTCAGGTAATGTATTATAAATAATTATTGATTTTTTATATTATCATTTGTTTCCAAAATGTTTTAAAGTATCTCTGAAATTAATTTCATATAGTTGAACATTTTAATTATGGCTTATAAACTATTTAATACGAATAGATACCTTTCCTACAGTTACTTGTTATAAGATAAGATATACTATATACATATTACATACCATTCAATCCACCTTTTAGTTAACGTTTGTAAAAACAAATGCAAATATTTATTATATTGGATTTTGAGCTAATTATAAGAGCTCAATTTTGAGCTAAATTAATGTTTATTATATTATACAAATATTTTAATTTGATATATCAAATTTTCTTAAATCAGTTGATAGTTTACGTTGAGGTTGTTTGGCCATACCCAATTAGGAGATATAGGAGAAAAGAAAAAAATTCACTTTTGTTGGGTATATAATAGTTATTTAGCAAGACGTTTCGGTATCTTCGTCAGTTGCAGAATGAAACATAGTGTCAACACAAATAGAATAAGTAAAAACTAACCATGAGCGGTGTGACTCATAGGAACATTCTGTTGATAGTTGTCTGGTAAATGATTTCATTTTACTCAACTCTGATTACTAAAGGTTAACTAATATTCATTTCAATTAACTCATTTTTCATTTACATATTTCTGTTATTTTACTTATTTTCCCGTTTATTGGTAACAATAAAAGTTAATACTATGTACATAGATTGTTGTGTTCCCTTAGTGAGATCACATTTTTAGTAGTAGCAGTTAGAAATAAATATTACTACATGAAATAGTTACTATTATCCAGTTTATAAAAACTTTTTGTATATTTTATAAACTGGATATTTTAAAACTATTCTTTAAATTTTAAAAACTATTCAGTATAATTTATAAACTGAATAATTTAAAAATCCTTGTCCCATTTTAATTGTGCAGAATTCAGATTTAAATAAAAATTATAAGAAATTAAACGTATTGTGGAAATTAAATCGTATACCATACGAATATATTGTTTGCCTTGTAGTACGGGAGCTACTTAATATCAGAATTTGAGCACAAAAGGTTTGTTATGTTTAATGAATTGCTACTAACCTTTGATTAAAAAATATGTAATTATTGTGTTGAGCAACCAGTCACAAATAAAAAAATATTATCATTTTACTGTTTTCCCATATTAAAGAATTCGGCGATTTCTATGAAATTGCTCTGATTTTCGTAAAAATTTATATTTTTTATAAAATTACAAATTTATTTTGAATTGACATATTGTACATCATTTGAATTCTCCGTGTATTTTATATATTTTAAAACACATTTCAGACATAAACCATATTATATAGTTTCCACAGGCATTTAAATTAAGTTTCCTACCATAATTTTCACTATAAATCTATAAAAAATAACTGATAGATACATTAAAAATAAATGTATTTGAAAAACTATATACTGTGGCTTATGTGTTTTAATTTTGTTTTAAAATATATAAAATACATGGAGAATTTAAATTTAGTCAATAAAACATAGTTTTATAATTTTATCAAGAATATGAACTTTTACGAAAATCAGAGCAATTTCATAGAAATCGCTGTATTATATGGGAAAATAGTAAAATGTTAATATCTTATTTTTCAATCATAGGATAGTATAGCAATTCATTGAGCATAACAAACCTTTTTGTGCTCAAATTTTGATAATTTTTAGAAGTAGCTCCCATGCTATTGGTGCTGCAATGTTGATTAATTGGTAGCTTAAAAATAACATAATATATACGTTAATTTGTACTAAATATCATGCTTTTAAAATCAATAGTCGAATTTGGCATCAAAACATCTGACTATATTATGTTTCATTACTTCGATACTCCAATTGCCGATTATATATATAAATGTGGAAATCTGCATATTTTATTTACTTCTTCAGGTGCCCCAGTTTATCATCGACAGCTTCATCGAGAAAGGTCGCGGTGGCTACTGTAACATCCTCATCACCCAACCGCGTCGTATCTCCGCCACAAGCATCGCCGAGCGTGTTGCACAGGAGCGTGGGGAGCATCTAGGTATGACATGTGGCTACTCAGTCCGCTTTGAGACCGTTCATCCCCGCTCGTATGGGGGTATTCTCTACTGCACTGTGGGCACACTCCTGCGCAAGATGGAGTCGGGTATGCGGGGAGTTTCACATATCATTGTTGATGAAATTCACGAGAGAGATTGTAATGTAAGTACTTTCCTGTTATTCAGTGTATATTGTGTGTATATTATACAACGAATTTTCATCGTTTGTATAATAATGTTAAAGATAAAGAATGTAATATGCTTTTAAATTTTAAGTGATATTATGTTTCTGTCATTATTACCATGACATGCATACAAATTATTCACTTAAGTACATACGTAGAGTACCTGAATCAATAATGTAAACGTAGATCCACCTATGCGTATTAGATTATCCAGGTAAATTAAAATATTTCTAATTCGAACAAAGCATAAATTCCCTTTTTGTTGTTTATATGTATATTTATATATTTTGATGTATTCAATTGCAGTTCACTCTTTCGGAAGCAATGGAGGAAGTATCAGATTAGTAATTCAATATAAGGGAAATAATTAAAACTAAAATTGTTGGTTTAAAATATGCCCAAATATACTAGCTTATCAGATTAAAATGATAAATAAATATTATTACCACCATTAAATATACCACCCAACACAGTTAGGTCATTGTTATTTTTATTATGATTCGTCCAGGGGGTGTTTTGTATGATGATTATGTATTATTTAATCGTGTTTCTTAATATGTGCATACTTGTAAGTTAGACACAAAGGCATATAAATACTACTTAAATAATATATACATTTAATTTGCATTTAAATAAATAGATATATTTAGTAGATTATTAAATTAGTGTGCGTTCATGTTAAGTTCACTGAACATAATATGCAACTGCAGAGATAAATCATATTTCAGACACAATTAAGAGAAATTTTTATATAATTAATGTTTAATTGTGCATATTTTTATAACATCTATGTAAACTTCACTTTTTGGTGTAAAATGAGCCTTTATTATGTATATACTATGATATGTAATAATAATAATATGTATATGAACACTATTAAATATTTGATAATAGTGTGTTTTATTTACAAACTACGGTCTTCATTATTGCATAATGTTAATAATACAACTTTTTTTTCTTTTGAAAACCAGACGGATTTTCTGATGATTCTTCTCCGTGATATGGTGCAAGTAAACAGGGACTTACGTGTTCTTCTAATGTCCGCTACAGTTGATACTTCCATGTTCACTAATTATTTCGGAAATGTTGGTGTAGTGGAGATTGAGGGAAGAACACACCCCGTCACATGTAAGCGTTATTGGTTTTGCCAATTTATATTTAGACTAGTTTTTTATTACTTGGCATAAAATATGCTATATGACAATTTAAATAATGTAGTATAATACAGTAATGCCTTTTGAATTATTATTTTATTTTAAACTGCTTAAAGTAATGACTTATTGTAATATGTTCCGTTGATTAAATTTTAAATGAATTTTGCTATTTTTATTAAATTAATTATAAATGCATTTTAAATGTAATGTTTGTCTTGGATTCTTTTGATGTTTCTCATAAAAATATGCGTTTAATAAAAGACTAGTTAAATTATTTTTACACTTGTTGTATTTAGCTTACTTCCTGGAAGACTGTGTAGAGATGCTCAACTTTATCCCGCCCACAATTGACCGGAAGAAGCGGAAAAACACAGGAAAGGACGATGATGATGATGACGAGGGTCTGGCAGCCGCCATGGGCATGGCTGATGATGAGGAAAACTGCAATCTCATGTGCTCTGGTGACTACTCAGATCGTACTAAGCACGCTCTTAGTCGACTCAATGAGAAAGAGTTGAGCTTCGAGCTCATTGAAGCCCTCCTCAGGTATCGTGCCTTTGACGAAACTTGTTGTTTAATTAATTTTCTGGATTTATTATTAGATTAATGTGCGATATGGATTTATTTTTAAATAGGACTGATTTTATGGGAGAATAATGTATCATAATTAGTAAATTTCTACTCTAAACTGTATTTCAGAAATTGTGTGCTGTTTAATACGTGCGATAACTTTAGTCCAACAATAAGACATCATAGAGACAATTGTAAAAACAAGATTAAGCTGGAAAGTAAAGGAATAGATATGACCTTTCGTGGGTCCCAGGAAATGAGCAGACAGACCAACTGGCCAAAGAAAATTAAGATAGAGTTGCTCTCGTCTACAAAACAATAGCGACTAGCATTAATAGGAAAACAGTGAACAATTGGAAATGGGAGCTTAGAGCACCATAAATAGAAACAAATTTAGTAAGAAGCACTAAAAATAGGAAAGAGCGAACAACACTTGCGCATATCATTACAAAAATTACAAATGGTCACATCTACAAATTGTGACTATAAGAAGACAGCCGATTATCTGAGCACTGCGGAACAGAGGAAGAGTCAGACATAAACCACATAATCAACATCTGTCTAGCTTATCATAATCAAAGAAGAAAAAAATCTTCTGGCTCAAATCAATTGAGAGATACAGTGAAAACCCATAGGAGCTACTCAAATTTATGAAGGGTATTGACCGACTGAAATGTAAAGGCGTCATGGAAAATCAACACAACTTTGACCATAACAATAACATAATGATTATATTTTTTACTCTTAGAGAAATATTTGTGTCTCAGCTATATTCTTTATATATATAGACTTTACTTTGTTTGTATTGTCTGATTAAATGATTATAATTATTTACTAAACGCGTTAAGCAGATTGAAGAGTTTATATTGATAATTATGATAATGTTAAGGACACTTACGGCAGTTTTGTATGTAAATTATATTCTATGGTAATATTTGCTTTAATTTGTTTTGTATGGGTAATATTGACTTTGTATGAAGATTTATCTTACGATGTGATTATACGCACCTGTAATCTTTTACAAATATATATATATCTATTTTTTAGTATTTTTAGTATTTCATGTCGCCATAAGCGATGGTAATGCAAGAATATTTCTTGAACAAATAAATGATGTTTCAATTATTATTTTAAATCTGAGAGTATATTTTGTATATATATATATATTTTTTGTATATTTTTTTACAAATTGCAGATACATCAAGGGTTTGCAATTGCCCGGTGCAGTTCTTATCTTTCTACCGGGCTGGAATCTTATTGCAATGCTGGCCAAACACCTTCAGACACACCCTGAGTTTGGGTGTAGCTCATACCGAATCCTGCCCCTCCACTCGCAAATTCCCCGAGAGGATCAGCGCAAGGTCTTCCAGACCGTCCCACCCAATGTGACCAAAATCATCCTCTCGACCAACATCGCTGAGACAAGTATCACCATCAACGACGTGGTCTACGTGATCGACTTCTGTAAGGCCAAGGTAAAGATGTTTTCGTCGCGGAACAACATGACAAACTATGCCACAGTTTGGGCGAGCAAGACCAATCTGGAACAGAGAAAGGGTCGGGCTGGACGTGTGAGAGCGGGATTCGCTTTCCATCTCTGCAGGTGTGTGTCCCGTTTCCCCTCTTTTTCCATTGAAATCAGTAATACAGGAATAAATAAAAATGTAACTATGGTGTATTATATTCGTTAAATAAGGAAATAATTTTATAAAACAAATAGTTGGTATTTTTTATAAAATCTATGCTTAATTTGCACAATATTGCGTTTTCAGATTGACTTATTAATAATTTTTGCTGTAGTTAGTTTATCATTTATAATGCAATTGGGAGTTGCAGTATTAATATTACACTTGGAGGGTTATAGATGCTTTTCTTGTAATTATTTAATCTTGCTTTTTTATGTTGTCTAAACAATGTATTCATATGTAATTTAATATTTCATGCATTATGTTTTATTATTCACTTTTTTAGCCGAGCTCGCTTCGATCGTCTAGAACAGCACCAGACACCCGAGATACTACGAACTCCACTGCATGAGCTGGCCCTCGCGATCAAATTGCTCCGGCTTGGCTCTATCAAAGACTTCCTGTCTAAGGCAGTTCAACCTCCACCTCTTGATGTGGTTATTGAGGCTGAGCATACGTTGCGAGGTAGGTTGACTCTTTTATTCACTACAAAATGTTTAATTCTTACTGCGAAGGATTGACCATTATAATATCATATTATATATATATATATGTATATATGTATATATATATATATAATGATATTATAACCATTATTATGATATCAAAGTTCCACTTCACAACTAATGTAGAATTATAGGGAATCTGCAATCGTCTGTCTTATGGTTATTTATATTTAGTATTTTATTACTGCATTAAATACTTATTTTTTCATTGCAGTTTTTCCCACATATTTTTTCTTCATTAATGTTAGGGTTAGGGTGCTTAAATAATTGTGTGAAAATGACTACATTTTAGCATATTAAATTCTTAGGTTTTTCAAATTTTCAACTTTCAATATTGCACAAAATTTTTTCCGGCATTATATTTTGTGTGAAAATAGTTTATTTGTTTTGCAACGGATATATTTGTCAAATATATATACGCCTTTCTTAACTAAAATCTAAATAGAGAAGCTTGTAAGTTAGGCATTGACATTAAAATGTCATTATTATCTTATACATACCTGATCAGAATGCTTTGTTATTTTATCTAGATTATTACTATTTTATTTTTCGTTGATAATTAATTATTGGTTAGATAATTCCCACTAATTCTGAACAGGGTTCCCCACTTCCTTGTAAAACCTTGAATTTTGCAATACCTCTTGAAAACTCTTGAATCTGAGAAAAATGGAAAATGATCCCTTGAAAGACCCTTCAACTTTGCTATTAATCTTTATGCATTAAAAAAAGTATATTTGTATTGTTATTTGTTCAGATTTGGTATGACATTAAACTGTTAGCTCAAATAAATATTTTAAACTTGTGATGCTATTAATCTGTAATATGTAATTAAATCTTTTATATGTTTATTCAGCTTGTAAATTCAAAATATACTCTATACTAGTTTAGTATTAGAGTTTTATATTTCTTAACATTTAGTATGCATAAATTGATAAACTTAACTCTGAGACTAATTTTAATACTCAAGCATGTAATGAACATAACATAATATTTTTTTCATTTTCTAGGTCTCTATTATAAGTATGTATAAGTACGGCTTGTTGGATTTCCTGCCTTTTTCGTTCACTATAATATCATTTTAATGTTTTATTCAATATTCTGGTGAGGTTATTTTTTTTTGTATTTAGCAATTGATAACCTTTTCAATTTTATCTATATCTTCAGAAATCAACATGCCTAAAAGAATGTTTTATTGTGCGACATAATACACAAATTGAAATGTAACATTGGAGGATGTTGTCCAGATAAAAACTTCAAAGTTTGATTTGACAAAATTCTAATTTATAGAATTTTAATAGGAGCATTTTACAAACCATCTTTTAAAAAGTCAAATGTATTGAGGCGTACAGTAAAAAAAACTATGAACTGATAAACTCTATCAAAAGTAACATTGCTTCAAAAACTAAGAATATGTCAAATTAATTTTTAATTAGTTGTACTGATTCTCTATTTTCTTTCTCTTTTTTTATTAACCAAATTAATTAATTAACATTATTTCACATTTTACACTTTTTTCACCTTATTTGTACATTATTATAATTCACCAAAAAAATGTTTTTGTCATTAAAATCCTTATTTTAATCCTGGAAAATCCTTGAATTTCAAATGAAACATAACGTGGGAACCCTGATTCTAGTTTCCTTGAATAATTTTACATTTTTTAATGGATATTTTGTAATTTGTAAAAGGACTACACTTAGCTCATGCTTGATAAGACTTACTTGTACCAATGCTTAGATAATCTATATCTATATGGATACTAACACAAATAATTATGCATCGAAATACACCATATACCACCCTCACTTCAATTTTTATAGAGATGAAAGCTCTAGACAAGAACGACGAGTTGACCCCACTGGGCAAAATCCTGGCTCGCTTACCCATAGAGCCTAGACTTGGTAAGATGATCATCTACGGGTGCATTTTTGGCGTGGGGGACGCCTGTGCCACCATCGCCGCTTGCACTTCCCTTGGGGACCCCTTCGTTATCCCACCAGACAAACGTCGACTCACCGGAGCCCAGCGCGCGATGGCAGGGAGCCGATTCTCAGACCATGTGGCTATGCTCAATGCCTTTCAGATGTGGGAGGGGGCGCGCTATTCGGGCGGTGAGGCGGCTCAGCTGCGTCTTTGTGAGCACAAGTTTCTTAGTATGCCTACGCTCAAGATGACTTCTGAAGCGGCGAATCAAATGAAGAACATTATGCTTAATGGAGAGTTCCCGGAGGAGTGTCTTACACAGGTCTGCATTGTCTTAAATTAATATGATACTGATTATATTTTGTAGAACACTGGTGCAAACAGCACTCGACCGCAGCGATTAAAATTGTTTTTGGGGAATGATTTTAAAAATAATTTGCCTAGAAGTAGTTGGCGTGAATTAATTTTTTATTTATTCAAACTAATGGTCCTAGGAAATGATTATGATATATTTTTTAATGCAAATTATGGAGTCCTAGCCTTCAAGACAAAATAAACATTAATTGATTTTAAATGTAAATGTAAGCATCCTTTTACGGACAAAAGTCATTACAATAATTGTTTTGTATATATTAATGGCAAAAAATATAAGCAAGCTATGAACGGAATAGCTTTTAATTTAATAGCTTACATGTTTTAGTGGAACAAACACAGTAAACATTATTGACAACATTTTAGTGTTGTTTATCACAATATGTTCAGACTGCTGTTTACTCTACACATAAAAAATTGTTAATTAAGTGTTTTACAATATTTTATGATACATTTTCTAAAACCCACATGCTTCGGCCATAATAAATTTTACAAATTAAAATAAATAATTATTTCCGAAAAACTGCGTTTATCACAGCTTTGTTTTGATCGTAATATTATAATATTAATTTGTTATTATAATACTTCGACATAAATTATTTTTCTTGTCTAATGATAAAACCACATAGTATGCTAATATAGAATGTACATACATCCTTGCTGCTAACAGTATATTGTTTTACTTTTCATGATCCAGGTGTCCATGAATTTCCATGGCGACTGCTCCAATCTTGACGTACTGACAACACTGCTCACTTTTGGTCTCTACCCGAATGTCTGCTTTCACAAGGAGAAAAGAAAGGTGCTCACAATGGAGAACAAAGCGGCGCTCGTGCACAAATCCTCAGTCAACTGCACTAACTTTGTCACACAGTTCCCCTCGCCCTTCTTTGTCTTTGGAGAGAAGGTCATTCTTGTTTATTGTTGTCAATTTAAATTAATTAGCAGTATGCTAATTCTGTATTCAAAAGGTTTACGTTTCAGTGTTAAATTATTTTGATCTCTTCTTCTATAAAATAAATAAAGTTTAATTACGATCTAAATTAATTTCAAATGCTCAGATTAATAAAATTACTATTTAGCATTTAGGATTTCCTGTTTGCCTCTTACACAATTTAAAGAGGCATTAATTATAATTTAAAAAAAAATCATTTAAAACAGACGATAACATATTTTTAAGAACAATACATTAAGATAATTTGGGGACATGTTCAATAATTACAAAACCCCTTATTAATTTGCTTACATGCTTTATTTTATTCATTGCATTATTTTTTGTAATTTTATTTATTATTAGACGTTCAATAATTACAAAACCATTTAGCTTACATTCTTATTTTTTTTTACTACTTACCGCAAAAATCGTACGCTCGGCTCCACCTTCAATGCCTTCAGTTCCAACATCCTTCGAAATAATTAATTCAGTTCATTTAAATAATTTTGATTTTTTTACAGAATAATCAATTAATCTTTGCATAAAATCTTTCACAGGATAAACAATTAAACGAGCAGAAATAAAAGTAAATTAGTATTTTATTGATTTCCTTCTATTGTATTTAGATTCGCACAAGGGCTGTGAGTTGCAAACAGTTGACACTGGCGACTCCGGCCCAACTCTTGCTCTTTGGATCTCGCAAAGTAGTCTGGCAGGAGGGTATGGTGGTTCTTGATGACTGGATTTCACTCAAAATGGACTTCGAAGCTGCGACTAAAGTTCTTGCCCTGCGACCCGCACTTGAAGCTTTAATGGTTAAGGTGAGATCATAGTTGAAATATGAGTAATAACAATGTTTTACATTTTGATATCATTTGAAACCTACAGAAATGTTTTCTTTAACTATGATATTGTTTATAAAGGTATCTGGGTAATTATTTTTTTATGGAGTAAAGTTGCATTATTATTATTTCTGCCTAAATCCAATTTTCTGATTAGTTTTATTCCGTTAACGAAAATTCGCATGTTATAAAGTGGTTTCATCATTATATATTTATACCTCTTAGAGGGAATAGTCGTCTTATTTGATATAATGTAACTATGAATTTTATTAATATATTTCCCAGAGACTAATTGAATCAGAAATAAATGCTTTCGCTTGGTGAATGCAAGAAGACCTTATTTGATGTATTAGTAATGCATTGTCTATTTTTATTTTTACGGCATATTCACAATCCGTTTTTTACTTTAACTGTTCTGGGAACTAGTTTTCACTCTATTTCATAATTCACTTTTCTATGATAATAATACATAGTATGTCATGAAGCAAATGTTACATTACATTATTATATCACACTGGCTCTGTATTATATTATTATTAATTATAATATATTTTATTATTATTAATTATATTCTATTATTATCATTATTATTACCTTAACTATAAATTTTCGTATTGTCGCGTAATAATCGTCAACTTTTTATAATTAATATTTGCATGGAAAAAAGACTGAAACTCCATACCGAATGCCATAGTTTTTCGTGCAACTATTATTCTTCAACAGGTAGACAAATCATCAATGCTTACGGTTTTCTTACATCAAAACTTTTATTTAAAGTTTATTGTAGAAGTGTAGTAGTTCGCACGAAATAATTGTCGTGAACAGTAAACTACTAGTCTTCTTTGTTATATTTTAACTATTTTATAATCCCTGTTTCCTATAAGAAGGATCTTTTGCGACAGTTATTTAGCGAATGTGCTATCCATTTAGTTTTGAAGTGTATTATGATAACGGCATTGAGTTTGACGAAATTATTGAATTATCTTCTTTTTATTTTTTGCGAATTTTATTAGTTTAATCTTCAGTAATCGATACTTATACAATATGCTTTAAATGCTATATATTAAACAAAGATTTAACGTATTGTACAATATCTGCGATACGTACACATTAGTAATGTTAATTATATTCAATGTATGTCCCCCTTTTCTATCTTTAAATCTCATTATCTAATCATTGTTCTTCTTTTCTATAATGAGCAGGTGTGTATGAACCCGGAGTTGGTTGGCGCACCTGAACAAAGCGATCGACAGGTGATGGATATGGTGCGAGAGTTGAGCAGTCCTCACACTGTTGAATTTAACGCGGAAGGGTGTGAGCCCTCTGCCAAGCGATTCTGTCCGTCGGGACCTGGTGAATGGCGCGGCGGGAGTGGGCCACCTGGGCTCAGTAGAGGAGGTAAAGGATTCACTCGTTGATTGCTTAGGGATCTACTGAACTTGTTATCTTTAGTTCTTACATTATACTAGCATTCCGGGAGAGGTCGGAAAGCAAAATTTATTTTTAATCATTATATTTATTGTCTTGTGTAAAATTGTTTAATTTACATCTTAATTTTAGTTAGGCTATTTCATAATTCTTTTTGAAATAACCTTCGTAACAATTATCGATTAAAGTTTGTATAATTTGTATGACTATCTGCAAATTGTGCATATTTTTGTAGTATGATGGACATCAACTAATTTAATAATTGAAAACAGCACCATCTCTATTTAACCTAAGTTGAATACATAGTTGTATTTATACAAAAATTAAGCTACGGTCTATTTAAAATGTATGCAAGGAAATCAATTTATTTTGTTAACACTCATAATATTTGATTGTTTTTGACTAGGTATTTTGATTTGTTTTGCAGATTCAGTGAGTTTATTTACTCTGAATTAATTTGAGTTAATTTAGTTTATGGATTGTTATATTTTTACTTAATTTCTAATTGTTAAAATGTATAAAGACGTTTAAATAAACTCACAACAAAATATTTTTTTCGTTTGAAAAATTTGATTAATAATTGCAAAAATATATCATATTCTATTAGGATTCGGGCGTGGTGGTGACGGTTTTGATCGCGGTAGCGGTAGTGGATTCCGCGGAGGGAGAGGATACAGAGGAAGGGGTTATGGAGACTACAATCGAGGTGGAGGCAGATGTTTTCGTGGTGGTGGCTACCGTGGAGACTTCCATGGTCGTGGCGGGGGAAGAAATTGGTCTTATCGAGGAAGTTACGGGGATAGTCGAGGTAACGGCAATGAAGGCGATGGTGGTTTTGGTGGATACAATGATTCAAACCGGGGCGACAATGGCTCAAATCGAGGCGGCTACGGCGGGGGTAATGGCTCAAATCGAGGCGGCTACAGCGGCGGTAATGACTCGGATCGGGGCGGCTACAGCGGCGGTAATGGCTCAAATCGAGGCGGCTACAGCGGCGGTAATGACTCGAATCGGGGCGGCTACAGCGGCGGTAATGATTCGAATCGTGGCGGCTACAGCGGCGGTAATGATTCGAATCGTGGTGGCTACAGAGGGGGTAATGATGCAAAATCTGAGGTCTATGGTGGTGGTAATGATTCGAATCGGGGCGGCTACAGCGGCGGTAATGATTCGAATTGTGGTGTTTTTGGTGGTGCTGATAATTAAGTAAGTTGTAACATTTTTAGTTTAATATTTAAAATATATTCGCATGGTTTATGCATATTTCGTTTCTACATAATATATTGTTCAATATCTACATTGTTATCTAATATCGCAGCCCACATAATAATGTATTTTTGCAATTGAAATGAGATTGCAACCCTTTCTAAATATATGTCCTCACAACTTACCGTGGAATTCTACTAAAAGCCCCAATTTGTAAAAAGAAATCCATTAATTCGCTCGTTATGCGAAATCGTTTAATTCACTGTTTAATATCTACATATTGTAATGTATTATAATTATTTTCAGTAATGTTTTTCAAAGATATATGTATATTGTATTGATTGAATGATCAATGGATATTAATATATATAGTTTCCGTTCTTTCTGTCCTGGATTATCATCGAGTACATCTGCATAGCTAAAATATTTAGACAAAGACAACGTAAACCCATATAGGAGGTATCTGACACAGGAATAATGAGCACGGATTCATGATTGTTTTTCCGACAATGCCGTCTTACGCTAATGATTTTTTCCCGTAGAAAACTATTTTATTTCATTAACTGCCAAATTTTATGGATAATACTTTTAGAATATTCAAACTATATTCATTATATATATTAGCAGAAATAGGCATAAGTAGGATTTATGCTTAATGAGTAATTAGGCATAATTCTTCCACAGATATAAGAGTCAGGTGAGTATGAAGGCCTTTTTCAGTGGAATTTTTAGTCTGTATTGTATTCAGTAGGACACCTGTAAATGTAGTCTTGTATTGTCGTGGAAAAATACAACATTTTAAAATTATGTAGATTTTGAATACTATATGAATATTATAGTATATATAGATATAGATATATAAATATATAAAATAATGATATAAATACCACTAAAAACTATAGAGACTAATAAAGCCCCCCGGAACAAGCCTTAATACTCACCTGATTCAAATATCTATGGCAGAATTATGCCAAATACCTGGATTTAATTCCGCTAACATACCTATATAATATTTAAATATAAAACACAACTCATTGATAATTTAGTTGTTGAAGATAACAGTTATTGTGTTGCACATGTATCAAGATCTGTTAGTACCAACTGATTACGAGCCAAAAAATACACTAGTACCGAGATCTTTTTCTTTTATCTATTATCTGATTTATTCTGGATTCATTATAAATATGCTTCATGCTCACTTTTTCCGAAATATGTATATTTTGATTAGTGTTGACGATGATATTGTCAGTGAATTGCTCTATTAGTCATGTTTGTATGAATCTTATGTTAGAAAGGATTTATATAAATTAGTGTATTTTTTGTTATTTACTTCTATTATGTAAACTGAATAAAATTGAAAATAAAATTTAATCTTCTTTATATATATTCCAAGTATAACGAGGATTTATTTTGTGACGCATTTTTGTATAACCACTTAGTCTCTATTTACAAGGATTTGTGAGTTTGATAAAATTTCTGCCAACCTTTCTTACCACATATTATATTATATTTATATATAATATTTTGCATGAAACACGAATGAAGTCAGTTTTGATACTCTTTATCGTTAGAATAATTTTAATTTCACTGCTTTCAGCGGATATTCTTTTCTTTAAAGTGTAATTTAAACCGCAATAACTGATTCATTGACGTTACTTCAATTCAACTTATTCCTAGCTAGTATCCATTTTCCTACAGATTGAAGCTTTCCTCTCTTGCACAGATTTTAATTTCATCCTTAGTTTATTTATAGTGTAAAAATACAACAGTAATGGTATTTTTAAGTAAATATCATTTTTATATTATTGGGTCGTGGGTGGAGAAAGATTCTGTGTCTTTTAGAACTTCAACGGTGTTGCCAGTTCTGTTTTTTACATTTTCTCTGTTAATAAATGTTATCTCAATATTTACATACTGTATTTTCTTCAATTTATGACCTGACAAAGATATTAAATTGTTCTAGAAGTGACACTAACGCTTAGTTGCTCCAATCAGATTTCAGATAAAACGGAGATTGAAACCATGCAGTCACTGTCAGTTAGTCGAAGTTTCAGATCGAGTTTTTCGCCTGAGAAATTAATTTTTATTATTATTATTAATAATGGTTACCACAAAAACTCAAATTCAATGTTTTATTTTTTTACCATACCTACTCGATATGATTTTTTTCTTGTTTTTTAAATATAATTTATGAAAAATTAAACAGTTTGCTCAAAATAATTATATAACTTAATTAAAGCAAAATAGAATTTCGTGATCATACTATACATGTTATATTTTCCCGAGGTGAGCTAACTTATTTCAGTACAGATGTTTGTAATCTAATAGAACTTTAATACTTGAATTAAGGCTCTTTGTGTTCACTTTTTGTTGTAACTTGATGCGACCATTTATTAAAATTGTTTTTTCTGAGATGTTACATTTTTGTTATATATTCTTTATTTGTTAAAGGTAATTAAATATTCTTGGCATTATGTTTCTTTACGATATTTCGATATATTGTTTGATATTTGAAGTATTCGAAAAGATAACTCAGGGTTCGATCTTGTCAGGAAATTTTTAATTTTGTCAGGAAATTTGGACTGTCTGGAAGGCTTACATTTTTTATTAAGTATATTTTTATTAGTTATAGTTGTCACTTTATATTTAAAAAAATCATTTATTATTTTATACCATCAGACCTAAAAGCATTGGTGTATCCTAGAAAAAAGATGGCGGGCAGGGAAACTGGTATATGAAGAAAGGCTAATTGTAACTGATAACGTTAGTAAATAAAATAAAATAGCCAGGCTTACTCGTTGTTTTAAAATAGTACGTTATATTTCGGCGTAAGACACCTTCTTCAGACGAAGTAAGAGATAAAAGTGAGAGAATGTACAAGGGATACGTGTTAAAGTTATAAAGAAGGTGTCTTACACCGAAATATAACTTACTATTTTAAAACAACGAGTAGCCTGGCTATTTTATTTAACTTTATGAAAAATGCATCTCGAGGGAAAGTACATCTTACGCAACCAATAACATTATCGTACCTGATTTCCCTTTGTATAGTCTACTGAAATATTTAAATATTCTGTGTAGTTAATAAAAATGTCAACTAACTATTAGCTAAGTCATTCTACAGATTTATACTATCAATATGCTTGTATACCATATGTTTAATAATTTACTAACTTAGGTATCTATGTACTGCATAAATTTGTTAACAGTTTATTTCCTGTTAATGTTGGTGTCGATGTCCAGGCCTGGTATGACTTCTGCTCTCACTTGGAAATGCCACAGTGGAAAGTGGCTTCTTGATCAATAAGGATATGATTCTGGATAATATGAAGGAAAGGACAATTGTACCCCCAACAATTGTTTATGATGGGGTTCATGCTGGTGGTTCACTCTCAATGTCAATCACAAAGGATTTAATGCACTTTTGCCTGAAAAGCTGTGCCACATAAGCTTCAATTGGAAGACGAGGAAAACCAGAAAGAACTACAGAAACAACGTGTCCTGGCACCAGATATCAAGTAAAACCATGACAGAAAATGGCGCTTGAAGGAAGAGATGGCCTTAGTAAATACCACCATTGCTATTTCGAAACACAAAATGCGGAAGTGATACAATCACATGTGCTTCACTAGACACTCACTATTCATGACTATGTTTAAAAAGACAAGATTATATTATTAGACATTGTGGTTTCTATTATTTTATGAAACAACTACAAAAATCCGAAAGTAATTATATTTTTCGCTTTTATCATCTTGTTATTGGGGGTTATAAGAATAAGTTAATTTGACTTACAGTAAATTGCAACATGTATTTCTATTATATATTTTGCACAAAAGATTATGCAGGGTATCCTGCGTCTTGGTGTTAGTGAGTATACAACATTTAAATACGAAACAGACTTTCAGACACAGGACATCTTGAGTCTAGTCATTAATGGGTTAAAGCTGTACATATAATATAATGCCTACCTACTTGTATAACAATTACTGTAATTCACTTATGCACAGCCTTTCTAGCTATCTATTGCGATTTCAGCTTCTAAAATGTATGATTTGTTTTTTGGTAAATCACAGCAAAGATACAATGGGAAGTTTACACTAAATTATTTATATTGGCTTATGACTAAAATTTCCAGGAAAATGTCTAGGAAAATCTGTTCACATTTCAGAAAAATATGGCAATAATGTCAGGAAAAGTGTGTTGGTGTCAAGGAAAATATATTTGTGTGTAAAATCGAACCCTGTAACTCCTATTGAAAGCAAATAAATGCTGATATTAGTATTATTAATAATGATATTTCATTATAATTCTTACTTTTTTAATAAAATTTTTATTTCTGCAACATAACTTGTTTGCTTTCTTTTAGACAAAAACTCCACTGAAATATGTTATTTTGCTATTTTTTATTTCTTAGAATATCAATAAGAAGGTATCATACATCTAAAAAGTGTCAACATTCACAGCAGAGATAAAATGAATGATTATTTTACCTCTGAAAAGACACCTAATACCAACATAAGAAATCCTGCAAAATCTTGACATCTTGTTCATAAAAATGACACAAAGATCTTTGTTATTTTTAAAATGTTCTATTTGTTTGCAAGTTAACACTGGCAACACTGCTTTGTTTAGACACTTTTCCCCTTAGAATTTACTGTTTAATTAGAAATATAATCTTTACTAACTACATTTTACGACAATTTTTTGTCATAAAATTTATACAAACTCTGACTATTTAACAAAAATTCAACTACATAATTTTAAAATATTTTAAAGACATTGCATATATAGGTATATATATTATATATTATATAAATATATAGGTATTGTATAAGTATTTTAAATTGTTTTTTATATTACGCCTATAATAATACTTAATTTAATAGCAAATAATAGATATATTTTAAAGATAATCAAAAATGTAGTCTATGATAGTCTTATTAATAATTATCCGATCGGAATAGTAAATGTGCTTTAGTTATAGATTTATTCACAAGTGCTGTTTTTTATTTATATTCTTTTATGTTATTACTTCTAAAGCTATCTTTGGAATACCTTAATAGTAGTCCTTCTGCCAAACAGCATATTTGGACTTTTGGGTACCAGTTTAAGCAACCAAGGTTATTGTACATTTTCTGAAAGCGTATGATCCTAGGATCATTTTGATGCATGATAACCTTCTGTAGAGAGTAGCTTTCATGAGATACGGCCATTTTACTGATTTCCTATGTTAAAGAATAGGACACATTTCTATGTTTTTGACCCAATTTTCGTGAAAACGGACATTTTAGAGAAAAAAAACTATTATAAATAAGTTTGAATAGATTTATGCATATCATTTTGTTCCTCTAAGTGTTTTCTACACAATATAAGTAAAATTAGATGGATAATCATACCATTTATTTTATATAACCATTTGAATATTAGTTCTCAAGCTAATATTTGTCATGCGCAGTTGTCTATGATAACTGCGAGGAAGACAGACGGTTGTATTTTGAGAAATATCATAAAGAAGCGCTATCTATAAGAACAGTAAGATATTGGAAGCAACGCTTTATTGAAACATACAAAGTGGCTTCTGACCGTTCAAGATCAGGTAGACCAAAAACAGCTACTACAGAGGAAAACAAGGAAAACGTACTTCAAGAAGTTGCCCAAAATCCATCAATTTCAACCAGAGAAATGGCTGATATATTCAATATTTCATTTAAATCTGTTGCCAGAATTCTGAAACAAGAAAATTTCCATGATTTCAAGCCAAATGTCTGTCAGTTACTTTATGGTGATGATGAGGACCGACGATTGGAATTCTGTAATGAATATTCAAGCTCGCCTGGATAGGGATCCAGCATTAATTAGGAAACTAAAGTTTTCCGATGAATGCGTATTGGGATTATCTAGTCATGTAAATACTCACAACGTTCACCAATGGGCCAGGGAAAACCCACATTTCCGGTTGGGAAATCTAGGTAAAAGTAAGACATTGACGGTTTGGGCCTATATCAACCATGGTGGGCTGATATCACATGATATTTCTGATGTCACCAAGAATGGTGATCGCTATGTGAGAATCCTCCAAGAGAAGGTCCTGCCAGCATTCACTCGAAATAATAATTGGCTATATCAGCAAGATGTCACCGCAAGCCATTACTCAGTCACTGCTTGAGCTGTTTTAGATGATTCTCTTCGAGGAAGATGGATTGGTCGACGTGGCTTCATCGCATGCCCTGCCAGGAGCCCGGACCTCACTCCTTGTGATTTTTGGTTCTCATGGGCCTATTTACGAACCAAAGTGTATGATCCCCCCGATCGAGTTTTTGAAAACAGGAACGCACTTCAGTTGAAAATTAGAGAGGAAATCCACAACATTCCACTTGATATGTACCGGCGATTTATTACTATACCTTCCAGAAAAGGATAGTTG
>JAYRBW010065974.1:0-28626 GCA_036023295.1 Invenusta paracnida | reverse complement strand
CCAGCCTTATAATTATGTTGCACTGTTCTCTTATAAATAGCCCATGCTTGTCACTGTTATGGGAATATTATAAGTACGATAATATTGAAAAGAAAAGAAACAATAATCGAATAGTGATGCAATATGTTTTCACATTTTAGTAATATTTTAGCTTGTTATACTTTTTAACAAGTAATTAAATATTTATAACCTATTTCTGTATGGTTTACTGGTGGTCTGACTGTTGCCGTCAAAATTAGTCTTCTCTTCTGTGCTCTGTTTTCAATACGATAGTCTATAGACTGAACATATTACACATTCAATTAGAGTGTAACTACCATATACATGGTAGGACTGGTTTACTTCACTCTAATTCTGGGTGTTCTTCCTTTTATAAATTCTTTTACATGGTATATGGTGAGATGGTTTGTGAAAAGACGGAAAACAGAGACAGCGGAATAGTGACAGGTGACAAAAGTATTATTATTATACGTAAGTAGGACGGTACTGACATAATATGTTATATGTATGTGATAGGGTTCCTATATTTCAAAAATGATATTCGGGATATATAATCTAATTCAAGAAATAAACTCAAAATTATGTGCTCAAAGTAATATAGAATATTCTCAAGAAAAAGTCATGTTCATCAAATTTGTTATTTTATTTACAAATTATTGTCATAGATATTGCACTAAATGTAGAAAACAATATCTATGATAACTATCAAATCTGGTAAATAATTTATATGTTGCTTATTAAAGTGTTCAACTGATAAAATAAATATCTTAACTATAGCATATAATGCATTTAGCTAATTTTATACAAGTAATAGTTGCGCACAGCTTTTGTTGTAAAATTTTATATTAGATATGTTTGTGCACACAGTGTTATGCTAAATAAGCTTATTCTATGTACCTGCTGTATAATATACTATTATAATACCTGCATGCTATGGACACACCTACTTAGACTACATATGCATTAGAAATGCAGGATGACTACTAAATATCAATAACCAATAAAAATACACTAACTTACAAAATTTGATTTCAAATTTTGTATAGCCATTGGGCAGGTGAACTTTTTGAGTTTGCAATACCATCTTTAAAAGGTTAACAAATAAAACAAAATCAAAATATTATTTAAAAATTGAACTATTTAGTTCTAAGGCATTATACTTATACAAACAATTAAATATATTCAAATTTATGATCAGGCTAAACTCAGATTTTCACTTATAACTTATATTTACTTTAAAATGCTCTAAAATATAGTCTCATGATTTATATAATTATATTTCTGAAAAAAATTAAATAATTTGAACAATATATATATTAAATCAAGTGCATGTACTTATTAAAATAAGATATCTGATTAGGCCTATTAATATAGAATAATTGATCAAATCATATAAAAATGTATGATATTCAGATCCATGTTTAACCCTTTATGCCCAGGTATACAAATTCAAAAGTTGTCCACTAGAATTGGCTATGTAAATTTTGAAGTTATACCATATCTTCCTAATCTGTAATTAAAATTAATTTTTTGCATATTATTGACTGCTTCTCACACTTTACATGTGCAAAATAACCAATTTCTAAATAAACTCTTTGGGAAGTTTTCTAATTTTATGATAATTCTTATACAATTTATCTATAATAATTTTGTAAATGATTATAAAATATATACTAATTTCAATATAATATATAATCTAGCTCTGCCCAGTCATTATAGTCATGCAAAATTTATAAACAATACTATTTTTTTCTCAAAACAGTTATTCTTTTCAAATTAGACAAATTTATGTTCTAATTGATTTTTAGTTTTTATAGATATATATATTGCAGTTTCAGTTTTCAGACATATTCTTCAATGTTTATTATATTATACTTCTCTGAAAGGTGTTAATTATGTAAATTTGCACTCATTATCACACTAAATAAAACTAGACTAAAAACATTGCCAAACTAACCAACATTTACATCCAAAATGTTCAATCTGAGAGTTATAAGTTATATAAACAGCTGGCATGTAATTGGCAATTGTGAAAGAGGAAAGAATTGCATCTCAAAGAAAGAAGTTATAGTATTCTTTGCCAGATAATTACCATGTCAATGTTCTTGAATCCATTATATTATGTAACACAATTTTACAGTCTACTAAATAATACACACAGTTCAATCTTATTATATAACAGATACATGCAACCTTTTTTCTGGATATAGTTCTAGTCAATGTGTTATGCAACTAAGAGCCATCTCAGGGCCGTAGCCAGCTTCAAAAAACGGGGGGGACAGACCTACAAAAAGGGCACTTTCCATTAATTAAAAAAAGTATATAATGAGGCAATCCAAACCACACATTTATTAATAAAATTAGAGGTAGTGAATATATAGATATAAAAGAGATACATACTTTATACACTTTATACACACTTTATAGATCGGTAATGTATCATGTTAATAGAAAATATGCACATATATGTAGATCAATAAAGTTATTGTCAAGATCGGTATCATGTTAATATAAAATATATACATTCATATATGATAGATCAGTAAAGTTGTTGTAAAGGTCGGTATCATGTTAATAGAAAATATACACATATAATGTAGATCAGTAAAGTTATTCAATTGTCAAAAGAGAGACATGATTGTTCACACATTCTTCCAGTTTGATTTACTTAAGAGCACTTGTTGAGGTGTTGGTATTCGATTACTGTGTCGATGAACGAATAATAATGCAAGACCATTCAAACGTCGCTCCGTCATTGTTGATCGTGTCCATGACTTCAAACGTCGCAGAGCGGAGAAGGACCTCTCACAACTAACGCTGCCCACTGGTGTTGACATGAAGATCGTTAGAATTTTTTTTATTATGGGGAAGTGTTCACCACATTGCAATATCGCATCACTCCCATTGCTAGGACGAGCTTCAAATACTTCGTATCTTTTTTTCCACCTTTCCATCTCAAAGGGAATGTCCTGTAATTCAATTGGGTTCAGAAATGTTGCATAATACTGAAGTATATTTTCGATCTTCTTCTCGTTGAGTTGAGCAAGTTTTGTCGGGATGAGGCATTGAGCAGCTATCAATTGCTCATGACGATCTGTGAATCTGTCATCCAGTTGATTGACAGCATGATCAGCAAAAGGATAAAATACGTTCAATCTGTAATAATCAGAAGCTGATTGATCGTCTCCAGAGGAAGCATTAGCTCGATGTTGTTGTCTTCCGGCTAGTCTTGGTGATTTTATTTCAACGTCAATTGTCTTTCCGATGGCTTCAATGCTGGACCATAGCTTGTTCCAATACTGCTCATTGTTTCTGCTATTCTCAATGCAGGATTTTGCCAACTTGACATTTTCATACGCTTCTCCCAAATCACATGCCTTCTCTTGTAGCAATTTAGTTACAGATCCAAGGTAGCTCAATACTCCTTGACTTACTACAAGTGCCACAATAAACTGAGGGTCTTCCAGTAGTCTGATGAAAGCAGATGCGTCTGTTTTCGAGTCTCCCGTACTCTCTTTGACAATTTTATCCAAAGCATCCAAAACTGTAGCATACTTGGCAAGAAGTGCAGATACAGTTTCGAGTCTTGCTGACCAACGAGTAGCACAAAACTTTGGAACAAATTGCTTTTTACTGCCCCTTTGAATGGCACACATGAATTCTTGTAGCTCCCCTGCATTTTCTGTGGCTGTCAATAGTTCCAGCAATTCGTCGTCTAACTTTAAAAGAGCTGAGTTTTTAAAGATTTCTTTTCGTTTTGCACTTGCACCCAGAAACCATGTAAGCTTAGAGATGCTGTCATATAGATTTCTGATAGACGGAACTGATTTGCAGCTAGATGATATGGCCAGGCTCAATACATGGGATCCGCAATGGACATATGTAGCTTTCGGACACACTTCTTTTATTTTTGCCTGTACTCCAGCCTTTCCTGAACTCATCACACTGGCTCCGTCATAGCCTTGGGCCACCAAGTTTGAAAGATCCAAACCCCATGCTGATAAGTTTGAAATGAGAGCATCTGAAATCGATTTGGCATCCATCTTGTTTAATTGTACGAAGCCCAGAAAGTCCTCGTTCACTTTTGAGTCATCCCCAACATACCGAATACAAATGCTAAGCTGTTCTTTGTCAGAACAATCCTGGGTTTCATCCCCCATAACACTCCAGTATTTCGGGATATCATTCACAACATTAGCTCTAATTGTATCTTCACAAATTGTGATGATTTCATTTTGTATTTCAGGTGATGTAAATTTTGCATTCAGAGCAGACTTTTCTAAATGGTCACGTAGAGTAGAATCAAATTTGGATTTCCAAGTAAGAAAGAAATCGAAGTTTCCATCTTCCCTATTGGTTTCAGAATTCCAATTTCCACGTAAAGGTATTCCACGTTGACCAAGAGATATGATGATGTCTATTATTGACAACAGTCCTTTCTCGGCACGAATCTGTTCTGCTGCCACTTTCTGTTGCAGTTGGGACGATATGTCAACTGCTGCATTCTGTCTTGTGTACAAGAAGCCAACAGCTTTTTCAGAACAACTTTGATGGGACGTACTATGATAATGCTGGTAAAGGTAGCAATCTTTGCCGAGGACCTTGTTCCATGTTTTGAAACCTCCAGTTGAAAAAGATGAGGTCCGATTAGTATCAAAACAAAAACATGAAATACAATAAACACTATCATTCTTTACGCTGTATCTAATCCATTGTCTGTCATCCACCCACTTTGGATTAAATCTTCGCCCTTTCGTTGCAGGATATGTGTAACTTTTATCCGGTAACCAAATTTTTGTAGACAATAGTTTCAACTTTTCGTCATCCGTTATTTCCCTGTTATCAAAAGTAGCAGGATCAAGAATAATACCTGTGTTTGGCGAGACATTTATATGAGGGATAGCAACAGCAGGATTTTCCTTCAATGAGGCAGCAACAGCAGGAGGGTCCTTCGATGAGGCAGCAAGAGCAGGAGGGTCCTTAGATGAGGCAGCAACAGCAGGAGGGTCCTTAGATGAGGCAGCAACAGCAGGAGGGTCCTGTGCAGTGTGCGCGGCAGTTGTCGGGTCATGTGTAGGGGTAGAAGATGATTTCCTGAGGGGAGAAAGGAGAAAAAGAAAATGTTTAAAAGAGTGGAAAGGAATTTGAAAACTTATTACATAGTGAATACACGCACTATATATTATATAGGTATGTATAACTAACATTCCATTAAATAATTGATATTGATTTACAAATACATAATACACAGGCCCGTAACCAGCTTTTTCCAAGGGGGGGTACAAAACATAGGTAAATAATACTGAAAATAATGTGCCATAATATTTGCATACTATTAAGTTCTCCGTGTTTTTTTCTTCATATTCATTCAATCAACGGAAAAAATATTTTAAAATGTATAGCAGCCATAGATTACCTATACTATAGTACCTACATGAATATTGAAAATTGATAGCTATTGTGAAGTTACAAAAAAAGTTCACACGATGAAAATCAAAATTGAATATTTAGAAATGTGTAGAAATACTATTTAAAGTACTTACATTGATCATTTACCTCGTAAAAACAATCACTTTTAAAAACTGTTTTTGGCTCATATATTTTTTATTATACTGTTTACGAGTATATTCTTAGTGTCATTAGACAGGTAATTCAATTTTACATAAATCTGCAAAAAAATGAGCAGGACTTGTCTTAGGGTTAACTTTTGGCGGCCATTTTGTTTTTATATGCAATTTATAATGTCAGAAATCAGTTATTTATAAATAACCTACATACACTAATGTCCAAAAGTTTCCTGCCACCCACAAGAACATTGTATGAAAATAATGTTAAACGATCAGTTTTAGAAAAGCTATAATGTTTTTAATATTTAATGGATCACAAACTTATTAGTTCTGTGACAAAAGGAGACTTTTAGCTTAACAATGAAACAAACTTTTTTGAAAAATATTGGAACGTTTGATCACAGTATCAGATGCAGTTTGGATAAATTACTATTGATTTTGCCTGTTGTATTCGAATAGAGAAGTCGTGTAATTGACGTAAATCACGTAATTTCTATAAATAGGATACGACTGTGCATTTGGGTTTTCCATTTAACTGATAACGCAAAATCAATAGTAATCTATGTAAACTGTATCTGACACTGTGATCAAACGTTAAAATATTTTTCAAAAAAGTTTGTTTCATTGTTAAGCTAAAAGTCTCCTTTTGTCACAGAACTAATAAGTTTGTGATCCATTAAATATTAAAAACATTATAGCTTTTCTAAAACTGATCGTTTAACATTATTTTCATACAATTTATGTTCTTGTGGGTGGCAGGAAACTTTTGGACATTAGTGTATATTATAATTGGAGGTAACATATAAATAATGACAGTTAAACTATATAATACAATAATAGTATAATACGTTTATGTCAATAATACAAATAAAATAAAATATATAAAATAAAATAACGACACATTACGTTCTGTAGTATTACTGTAGTGACTAATATATAGGTTGTATGTAGAGTAGTTACTTACCAACATGAATCAATCGTTTTCATTCGTTTGGCATCATTTTGTAGTTCTTTGTGTTTATTCTTTATTCTTCTTTCGGCTCTTGGCATCCTGTATGCGTGCGTATCTAATATTATTGTATGTTCACCACTGTGGACCAGAGAACTTTTATTTATGACGAGACAGCTCAGCATTTGTTAGTAAGCAGTAACTTTAAAACGCTGTGGGTACGATGTTCTATTTTTAGACTCTACTTAGCCAACATACTTAGAGGTGAGAAATGTGTCACTGTAGTTTACTATAGGTATAATTTATGCGGCTCAAAAGGATTTTATTATGAAAGTTTGATCACTCGTTGAAATTTTATAGGTGCAATACTGTATATAGTATACATATGAATAATTTTTTTTGTCCTAAAAAGGGGCATTATCTTGACGGAAAAGGGCACTTTGATTTATTCCAGGGGGGGCAATTGCCCCCCTTGCCCCCCCGCTGGCTACGGCACTGCATCTCATCTAGCTAATGCATGGACATTCACACAGTCAGATAAAAAGTTAAATAAATCTTCAGATAGAAATATATTTATACACACTGACTACAAAACTTGCTTTTCAAGTGTCAGAGACAAACCAGCAGTGACATAAAACCCAGGAAGAGGAGCCACCCTATGATCATTATGGTCTTACCTCTCTCAGCCTAAAATCATTATATACATTCACTTCATTCCATTCATCCAGAATTTTCACTTCATTACTAGAAAAAGTCACCTCAGATATTGAAAACAAACTTGACAATGAGCCAACACTTCAAGAAGAATCAGAAATAATTATGCAATAATAATTTAGAATATGTACTAAGCACTTAAAATAAAATAACTAACAAAAGTACAATAATATTATAATATAACATAATAAAGTATAATACTATAAGATACTATACCATGAGTAGAGAATAAACAGTCAAATAATAAATGTTAAACTGAGAAAAGATAGTGATAATTAAATTGTACAACAGGCACACAAATATCATTACCAAAGGTGATAATTTCAATTTTCTTTGTAATTTAGTCACCTATGCTGATGTGAAACATGCACATTCATAGCCAATCAAAATCAAAAATTCCTTGTTCATCCAATCACAATAAAACTTGATTTTTTACCCAGCACCAGATGAGTGTCCCAGAAACATTTTGCTGAGCACCAGGTATTTTCAACATTTTCAAGTAGAATGTACCTAAATCATTTATATTTAGAATATTTATTTTAAATGATGCACAATTTTGCAGCATCTTGATGCAAAGTAATACTTTTCTGATGATATGAATCTTGTGTCATCCCTTCCTCAAAGGGTTAAAGAAAGTACCAACAAATTACCAAACAACAAAATATAAAGTTATAGAAAATAGTTGCTTAATAGAAACCCAATATATATTTTTACCCACATTCAAATTGTGCAGACAATTGCAACACGACTTACTGAAACAATAAACTGGTCATAACATTATTAACTTACCATATTATAAATATTATAAGTTAATTATGATTGTGTTCTGTTTGTCTGAATATCAACTTTATATTTAAATAATATAAACAAAAATCTGTCAATATAAATTTTATATAGGTCAACTGGCTCTTCTTTGTGATCAATAGCTAACTATGTTATTCAGGGTAGTGAGATTGGGACTTCTCGCTTGCCATGTCATAGGTTTACATTTTCCACTCAATTTATCACTAAGTTTTGCAGTATTTTTTTCCACTACTAGTCCATAGTTTTCCACTACTTCAAAACAATTTAAGATTGAAGAAATGAAATGTAATTTAAGATCGAAACTACTACATTGTAATATACCTAATGTACCTACTATATAGGAATACACCTACCCTTTACGCAAAGTTTAACTTGATTATATAACTATTATTTTAAATTATATATATTTATTATATATTTTATGTATTTATGGTTTACCCTTCACTTCTCAAGCACCTTATACATATTGTTTCTTCCACAATATAACATTAGTTTACTGTGTGTTTGTTCCTATGGAACATATGCATATCTATACATTATTATAGAAAACTGCTTTGAACTAAATTAAAAAGCATACTATTAGAGATGTTTGAAATAATGATTTCTGCACATTTATTACAGTGGAGGTATGTATTAGGTAAATAGCCAGGTATACACCCTATAAACTGTATAAACACTGTACACACTTATTCACACCTATATATTGTACTTATTATAAATCAGAAAATAAATATTATGCAGCTAACCAGTTACATGCATATAACCAGGTATAGCAGATATTTATCCCACATTTCCCATAATGCAGGCTATTTATCTTCCAAACAGCAATATACTATGATATATCTATATATCATGGTATTGATAATATGGTATTGATAAACTATTTGTGGTATCATGACTCTGATATCAGAGATCTGTTACAAGTATACGGTATGTCTTATCATGTTTACTATATTAATATTTATTAATAATAAGTTTAATAGAAAATAAAAATAGAATATAGGGACAGGTGTGCAATTACCTATGGTATGCAGTAAACAATACAGTGCTTTAAATGTGTTATGCTATTCATTTTTTACTGAGATTTTTAAATGTAACAATAACATATTTGACATATCTTTTTAATTATAATATACAATTTTCTAATTCTACTGTTATATGTTCATGTTATCTACAATTAGACTTAACTCAATGCATTAACTAACTGTACTTCTTTAAATATAATCAATATATAATAAATAATCATCTTAATTATATATGTATATAATTTGTGACACATATAGACATATCTACAATTTTGATGATTCTGACTTATTGTTAGAAATTTGTTAGTATATAGTATGTCTACATGGTTCCAAAGTCATTTAACTGTACATGAATTATTTAATATGCTACTGTGAGAATGGTCTCTCCTGAGAAGTCTTAAAAGTCTGAATTGCCTCTCGTGAAAAATAAGAAAAATATAGATACACCCTTATGTCTTGTGACTGATAATATGAACTATCATTTTATACTTTGTGATCTTAGACCATTCAGAATTCCTATGTTTTTTAGTGTTGATTTTCTGTACAATTTTAACAAATGCTCATTAATTATAATTAATAATGTTAAATTTATATTTTGATTGTCTGTTTGTTTGTTTCTGTATTTGTCTTTTAATTATTCTTTAAGCAATATATTGTTTCTTAAACAAACCGTTCTATATAGCCTAATAAGTAAACTTTCCAATTGAAACACAAATAAAGACATCTAGTTTATTAATAGTTAGATACCTTATATTATTATGTTAGATACAAGAAACCATCAAGGGTACAGTTTAAGTATGTCTGATTTATAACTACTATTAATAAAAGGATGAATACAAAGATAATGTTAATACTTTACATATCTGGCGTCCAGTATAAAAAATTGTCTGGATTAAATACATCTGGTCTAAGTGGAGTAGATTGTATATATATATATAAATGGATTTTGTAGATGATACATCCTATTTCGAGAAAGTGTAATATAACATTTAAAATTTAAAAATAGTAATAATTATAGATTTAAAAATAAAATTTTTATGACAAAGGAAATACTATTTGTCATACTATTTACTTTCGGCTACTATCATAAGAATTAAAGTGATAACAATCTAGTGAACATTTCATTTTCTATTTTCAATATATCTAGAATGATCTTTATTCATGATATATTCTACTCACTATTAAACACTTATGTTTGATTTAAATTTATTTGGATAACATGCTTTCTTTTCTCTTAATATATATTTACCTTATGTATGTATATATTTTTTATTAACAAAGCAAAAACAAATCAAAGTAATGAAATATTATAATTTGAACTTTCAGAACGCATATCTTTTATTGAAATTAAATTATATGCATACATATTTTAATATTAATATTTATATTTAAATAAAACAATTATACAAAAGAAGTTATTAAATCAAATTCATTCTGCTTATATAAACTTTTAATCTCTTTAATATTTTTGTTGCCCAATATAAAGATACAAACTGTTTGTCTATTAATTTGTGTTCGACATAAAAATATAAAAAATATACACTAAAAGAAGTTGACAGAAATTTAATAATTTTATTTAACACAAATGCAAAATATTTTAATACCATTCATTGAATCAGAATATTGTTCAGAATATCTTAAAATAAAAAATGAAATTATTAAGAAAGCAATTTATTTTAAGTAAAAATGTTATAAGCCATAGCTAAATATTACATTGCATACATACTTTGAAATTATGGCATTTATTTTTACTCATTTCATAACATGATTCCCTGGTAGTATTCAAATCATTATGCAAGTATATCATAATTATAATATTTTCATAACATTTTTTATGGCCTTTTGAGCATAATAAAAGTATGAGCAGTTGACAACTCTAGAACAGAAATCTAGGCAACAATTTTTTTAAATCAATGGGAATGAAACTGATTTATAAATAAATATTAATAATTTAATCATATATCTGATCAATATTTTTATAATGAATTATTATTATTATATACTATAATAGAGTTTTAGTAATTACTTAAACTCTATAAATACTAAATTATAATAATCAGAAAGTTAAGTTTTATGCTCAGATATTTGATAAAAGCTGAGATATTAAGGTCTTAGAATCGTTTGGTCATCATTCTTCTTCTTGCACACCAATTAACACTCCATTACTTAAATTGACTTTTTATAAAATGTTCAACTTCTATTGAAAATATTTTAAAATGAGAAAAGTTATATGTTTGCATTACAGCTTCGATAGGGCTTCAATTTTGTATACCTACCAACTACTGTTTTATAGCTATTTCACTGTTTTTACAACTATTTTTACAATATTTTACAGCTAATTTTATATAAACATATTCTAAACTATAGAAAGAGATTTACGAAGTACAACATGTTAACGGTTAACATTTAAAAATATATTCTAAAATTTGAATATTTAAAGTGGTGATATGAAGAATCTCTTTTCACTAGTTATATTAATATTAATATTAATTTTACTTATATATATGTATATATATATATATATATACCTTATATTATATAGAAGAAGGAGGCTATAGGCGCGTAACTCCAGTCAACAAGGAAGAGCAAAACTATCTACAAAGATTCCACCTATAGCGAGTTCAATAGCCAGATACAACGACAATTAATTGGCGTTCGTTGAACCCATGTCCAGTAGTATGCCAAGTGCAGAAGTGCCCCATGGCCAGCAACATCACCACCATCGTCAGCACCTTCAATCGGGACTGACACGTGGCGAACCTCAGTTGGACGATCGGACCTTTTCCGGCGATCGAAAGGGTCGCTCCGGTCAGTTTGGTCGGTCACATCACAGGTCTGACGATGTCAGTGGAGGCGCCATTTCCCCCTCGGATGAGCCCCAGGTAGACTCCTACAGTCCTGTCTACTCGGACTCCTTTGAGTCAGATGAAGATATTGGGGGCGATATTGACGGAGATGGTGAGCAGATAAGCGGGCTGAACAGTGGGGGAGGCGAAAGACGAAGGATAGTTGGCAAACCGGCCAGACGAACAGGTACACATATCTATATATATACTAATCATGTATTTGTACTTGTTAGTCTATTGAAGATCCAGTGTCTTATTCTGTTCAAGAAAAATGTATTAGGTGTAAAAATAAATTATAATTAGAGTACATAATTTTATATTTGTCATAATTTTGTTTAAATAATGTGATGATTTATGAACATTATTTGATTTTATAAAAAAATCCTAAATATATTTATTATTTAGATTCATTCATATATTTAAAAATGTGTATGGGTTATATACTATAGATAGAATATGTACATATATTTTAAATTGAGTACTTTTCTTATTTTTTATTTGTCCTTTATTTCAATTTTCTCAACACACATCATCTAAATTTTTCTTCACTATTGAATATAAATGTCCTATATTGTTCTATACATTCTCTTAAAAAACAAAAAAAACCCCGGGAATAATACTAGTTTTATACACATATATATATATACACACTAGATAATACATGACAGTTTTGCGGCATTGTGTTGCATTTTAATATATCCGTTTCATAATTTATTTAAATTTTTAAATATTCTTTGATTTTTAAGTCAAACACACAACACTTAAATGCATACAAATTATACTACATTAAAAGAGTTAAAATTAATTATTTTGAAAGAAAAATATTTTGAATGATTTATCACTTATACAAAATATTTCTTAAAATCCATTGCAGGCTCCGATCGACCCGGCTTCAACAACCAAATGTACAAACCGCGCACCCGCTATCATCACGGCGGCAGAGGGGCGGGTCGCCGGGGGGATACTGTTGGTGTGAACGGTGGAGGGGGAACAGGAATAGCAGGGGCGGTACCAACTCAGTCAATGGACGAAGTGACCCGGCAGATTGTGGCGGCGAGTGAACTTAAGATTAAGGACCTTCGCAGTGAGAACGAGGACCTCCGGCGACAGATAGACGCTCTTACTGGTGAACTGAAGACAATTCTTCGGCAGAACAAGCTTCAGGTGTGTAGTGAACTGGGATTCGTAGTATAAGTTTGTATTGAAATGTCGTATTTACTCTAAAAAGAAGTTTCCTTTAGAAATACATAAACACAATAATCGTTTAGGATTAGTCATAACCTCAACGTTGTCAGGTTAAATCCATATTCGAAAAGATTCAAATTGCATGACTGGAAGCTATCAACTGACTACATATATAATCATGTGATTTAGCAGAAGTTTTTCCCTCTTTGTATATATCAATGTTTGTTAGTGTGTACGTAATTATTTACAGGGCCGACAGTTGGACAAAGTGACAAACAAGGAGGCGGAAGTACCTAGTCTTGTGGCCCGGTACACAGCTGAACTGCAAGCTCTGCAGGAACAGGGGAAACGGAACCGGGAGAAGTTGGACCTGACGACGCGGCAAAACAAGGAGTTGGATGGCGAGTTAGCCAGGACACGGCGCCATCTTAATCGCTTGAGAGAACTGGCTGAGAACCGGCAGTTGGGGGAGAGAGACGCGCTGGCACGGCAAGTTTCTCAACTGCAGGCCAGATTGGAGGCTGAAGAGACACAACGATTGGTGAGAGGAAGTGTTGTAGGGGGAAGTCGGAGGAGAGAGAACCGCTGACATGGCAAGAGATTCACTTAACTACAGACTAGGTTAGAGGCCGAAGAGACACCACGATTGGTGAGAGGAAGTGTTGTAGGGGGAAGTCGGAGGAGAGAGAGAGCTGCTGCCTAATATCGTTTTTAATACTATGTAAAAAAAATTCTGATTATTATTTTGTAAGAATAAAGCTTATATAATATATGTTTATATTGGACTACGGTTGATGTATATTTGACATAACAGATTTGTTGTTGAATATTTTCCTGTTGGGCCATTAACATATATTATTATGTAGGTAATCAATTGTAATAAAGAAACTTGTAACGATTTTTATATAGTTTGTAATTAGCGAACAGTTATATTTGTTGAAAATTATTCAATAGATTTCACTTTTTCTAGTCAGGCCTACATAAATGTTATATGTGAAACCAGTAAAACAAATAATTAAAAACAAATTACTTTCGTCTTTTGCATTATTAATCTTAAAGCTTCAGTTCAATTTTTATGTGAGTTATGACAGCTTCATTTAAAATAGCAATCTCTAAAATACAACGAAAAAGCTTTTAAAATACAAATAAATACAAATATTAATAAAATATTATTAATATACAATATATATGATTAATATATTACTCAGGTAGTAGTAATTCACACCACTAATTATGTATAATTAAAAGTGAATCAAAAAAATTAATTCACAAGAAAAATCAATAAAACATATAATAAGCATATATAACAAACCACTGTTTAATTTAAATATAGTATGAGAACAATTCATATATATGTATTATTACTAACTGCGCAAATTTATAATTACTATTAAAGGATAATTCATTTTCTATAATCATAGATCGCCTTCGATGAAATATTTATTCTCTTGATAATGATTTTATTAAGTTATGTTTCTAATTTTATGCTTTAATTTTAGTTTTTAAATAGTTTTTATGTATGTACATATTTTTGTAAAAAAATAATAAAAAAATATTCAAAGTAAAATATGTTTATTGCGGAGAGCGGAAAATGCAATTTGAATATAATTATAGTTTCTGCATTAAATTTTAAATAGAAATGCTAATTATAGGATCTATCTTGTATGTTATATTACCCTGAAGTTATTCCTCATGATACACTATAATTAAACAACATTCGGTCCTTATTTTTTCTTCTCGATCTCTATAGGAGATGGAAAAGAATCTGGAGCTGGTGAACAAGAACCACAAACATGAACTGAGTATAGAGATCCATCGGAACAAGGATCTCAGGAAGAAGCTCCGAGATATGGAGGCAAACCTTCGGCAAACGGAGCAAGTTTTGAAAGTAAGCTGCTTTTTGGTGCCACTAGCTGAATGTTACTAAGGCTTGGGATATTGAAACACTTCATTTATTGTTAAAATCAAATTTGCATGTCAAAGTCTCTCGCTACATGTCAAGGGAAACTCTTATTTTGTGCAAAAATGTCAGGATTTCGATATCTAAACAACTGCTTGCTCTTCTGATATTAGATTATTTTTGAATATTATAATGTATCCTTTTGTATTTTTGAAAATTCCATCTGTCCCCTCTTTGATTTATTTAGTCGATGGCAGTCTTTTTCTTAAAGACGTATGTATGTATTTATTTTTGTAAATCTATTGTCGATATACTGAAACTGGCATTGTTAGGGATTCTACATTTATCATTACATTTTTCTCTACTCTACAACAAAAGTATTGTTCATCCCAAACTTCGGAATATCATGTGAGACATATTCTTATGATAAATGCCATTCGTGTCAAATTTGACAGCTGTATTAATACCTTTTATAGTCAAAGATTTTGCTTACAGAGATATTTTAGAGTTGTATTAGGTTTAACATCTCATCCCTAAAAATTCTATGGTAATTTTATTCTTTTTAGTTGTCATTCTAACGTCTTTTAGTTGAACTAAGTAAGTTTTTTTTCAATCTTTTTAACTTCGTTTTAAATCACTAACTTTCTGTCAGTTATTACTATTTAATTGACATAAGTCACAAGGAAATCTTAAAACGAGTCACGTTTTAATCTTGAAGAGAAGTACGTTGAGCACTTAATACATTGTATTTGTCGATCTTTGAAGAGGTATCTGTTCTTTTATAACTCATTTCATTATCTATTAGTTTTGCAATAAACGAGGATAGGTTTTTTCTTTCTGTTATAATACGAATTACTAAACTGGATTTTATCTATTTATGCCGCAATGCGTATTTTCATCTAAAAATAAAGAATATAGTTTATTTTTCTACCTTTTTTAGATTCTGTTTACTTATTATACTATATGAATTAAATATATTTATTCGATATTGATTTAGCCTTCATTGACACAAAATATTTCAAGTAAATAAACTGTATAAAAAAGAACTGTGTGTTGTATTTCTTGCAATATAATGCACTGCAGCCAGTCAATATTATACATATATACACTCCCAGAATAGTGGACCCATAAGGAAGTATTTATGACTTTAACTATATTTCTCAATAATAGGAGGACATGATTAACTGACTACATAATCATTTCTGCTTTCCTCTGCCGTGGCCTTGTGTTCAGGAAAAATGTCGTGTTCTGGAGATCCAGCACATTTACAGCCAGCGTGTGCCCCGGGTAGGTCGCGATGCCGTTGCCACTCTGCCACCGATGTCCTTTCCAAGCGCCGGCTCAGCGGGCAGTGCAGGGAGCAATGGTGGAGGGGGACAGACACGCGGACAACGCCAACTCTCTAGAGATAGGTTTCTGGAGGGTTCGGAGGGCAAAAGCAATAATAGGACTCGAGATTCAAGCTTGCCTCGGCAATCAGGACAGGTATATCTTAGAGCCGGATTTCTCTCCATATATAGCCAGCTTTCTTAAAGTTTAAAGCTGTTGCATTATTTCTTCGGACACAATGCATTATTAAAGCTTTAAATCATCGTCTTACTGCTAAAAGTTACTAAATGACTTGTATATAATCATAACAATATTGAATTCTTTAGCTACGAGACGGCTATTTCGAGCTTATTGGTTTTTATCAGTTTGGCATACCCAAAATATACAATTTAGTAGTAGATTGATGATGAAATAAACTGTATGTTTATATTCAAGTAAGATAATCAACATATTGAAATGAAATAGATTCTACTCTTAAACTTAATGTTATAGATGTTGTTTAATTTACTAATATTAAACAGGCTAATATAATATGGATTTAAGATATACAAATATAGAGTGGTATAGACATGTCGGCGTATATGAATAGTATAATAAATTTAAAGTTATATAGTAATAGTTTTACACGTATACAACAAGGAATTATGAATTCATAAAAAGAAAACTTTAATTTTCCTTAATTTTTATTTATACATTATTCTATCGAAAACTAATATTTATTATTATTTTGTACAAAAAGAAATGTTTGTAGATAATGCATCTTGTTATTGAAAATGTTGCATTGTTTTAGTATAATTTATACTAGTGTAATATTAATTTATAGTATAATAATAGAATTTTAATTTTTAATATGTAAACATAATTTTTAATAAAAACGCAACATGTTTTACTGCAACTATCAGCATCATAAGGCAAAAGAATTGTGAGACTATACATTAATGTATTTATACAAGGTAAGAAACTGAACAAATACCAGTTGATTAAAGATCAAATTAATTATACAGTTTTATAACGTATGAGAAACCATAATTAAATAAATAATAGTAACTATAGTCTTAATCCTAATTGATTTAATTCTATATCTCCTCATACGTTTCAAAAATTCTGTAATTAATTTGATTTTTATTCATTATAATTTTGTTCAGTTTTTTACCTTTTATAAATACATAAATGTATAGTCTCAGACTTTTACCTGATTATGCTGTTGGTTACAGCGGAATATGTGCGATTTTAATAAATGTTATTTAAACTGACTTTATTTTGGATTTGTAAATCATTTAGATCCTCTGCCCGGTTATTAAAAAATATTTTTTACAAATTAATATCTTTACTATCTATTGTTATAGTAATTTAAAAATCGCCCTCCTGTTGTTATTAATAGATACTAAAAAAATGATCAATACATTTTGTGAAATATTACAAATTAAACATAAAAGGAGTAAAAACTACTTTAATACAAATTATGTTGATAACATGTTTAATCAATTACTGTCTGCACAATGGTGTTATTTTACTGTTAAATGGTTCTTCTATTAAAAAATAACAATTTATTAATAATATAATTATAAATAAGATAAGCATTTATCCTGACTGTGTCTCATTTCAGACATTGGAATCAAAGCGAGCTGCCAAACAAACCTCCAATAGCGGACAGGAATCGGCTGTCGGTAGTCCACCCGGTGAGTGTATGAGATTGTCCAATCAGATTGCTGATTTCTTTTAATGATTGTTCAGTGTCGTAGAGATGAATTTTTTAACCGGTCACTTATTATGTATAGAAGAAGTATGAGTACCTATATAATATGTAAAGACGATACAGTACGACGGAATCACATATCTATATTTTCTCTGACAGTGACAGTGCTGATCTTCCAATCGCCTTAATTATAGAATTAAAAAGTATCATAAAGTTTAATTTATTATTTTTTATTTATTTATAATATTTTAGTTACACATTTACAAATTATTTTTATTTAGTATTCAAACATGTATGAAAATTACTCAAATTATTTTAATGATATATTTACTACTCTAATTCTTAAAAATATCGCTATGTAGATGCGATTGATTTATGGATATTCCGCCAGCAAGATTCTCCTTCTTGTGGGTTATGCGATTTTATACGAAGCAATATACGCATAGAGTAGTTAATCAGTAATTAATTAACACAGAGATTTCTCTTTTATGTATTTCGCATTCATCACGCTTTAAATTATCGATAATAGAAAATTGTTGTATTTTATCAAAATGTCTTCAAAATAGTACGGAGTTAGCAATAGTAAATATTTCTAATACATTTATTATTTGGTCACACATTACCTCAAATAATCTCTAATCAGCTAAGCAAGCATAACAATATTAATTTATAATGTTATTATTTTGAATGAATTATCTTATAAAGGTTTTATAGATTTTAATGTAAAATATATAATGCTTTCAAGTAAGGAGCTAGTGTAGTATTGGACTGTATACAGAATCAATAAGAGTGAAATCTCCGTGTTTAATTACTCTATGATTATACGAGTCATTATATGACTGTCATCTCTACACACGCAGTCATAATATACTTATTATATCAGTATATAGGTCGTAAACTGTAGTTCATCATTTTCAAATAAGCTTTTACAAAAACACCTCTAATTGATGCTTTATTTAATAAATATTATTATAGTTATAGGTAGTAGTTAGGTGTTTAAACGCTTGAACCATATGATCACATCATAATGTGGATTCCATTTTAAGTACGATTTGTTCAGGGGAACTACCGAAGTAAACATAATATATATGAATTTTTATTATATTTGTTTAAAAGGAATAATGAACATTTTTACTATCTTAATCCAAATAGAATGATAATTTCATTCCACACCAACTCGAATTGCTGATAGTCAGGTTATATACTGTGACCACCCTAAAAGCTTCAATAGTGAATCTTGTATTTGCTGAAATTAAAATATTTATAATTGATTATACATTTTATTTTCTCTAATTAAACATTTATTTATTTTATTTTTTCATATTTCATTTTATTCCCGATTATTTTTTTAAATTTAGTTTATGCACTTAAGCGCAAAAATAGTGAGTAAACGACTTGTTTTTTGTTAGTTTTGTTGATAGCATTACTATTATGTTCATGCCACATTATTGTTAAAACAATTGTTGCTGTCTGTTTATATTTTGGTGGAAATGTACAATTTAAGTCGTAAACTACAATATACTATAATTTCATATGAGAATAGAATGCATTTTTCAGAACACTATGTTCTATTTTACAGTATCTATAATCTATACATTATATTTTATATTCAAGGTAAAACAATGTGTAATTAAATAACATTTGTCTTTAATAGTGATTGAAATTGATCGATAATCTACATATTTACACAATTACTACAATTTTGATATTTGAAAATACATAATAGAATTACAATAATTAGTCAAAATACCTGTCAATATATACTAGTGCACACCTTACATGTAAGTATCTATTTATAAATTAACGAAGTGTATGTGTGTGTGAGACTCGTCTTGTGGTCTAAAGGTTTGAGCATTTACTCAATTTTATATTTGACTGAATTTTTGTATAATTCAAATGCTTTGCACTTGGGCATATCGTGACGATGTTAGATATTTCAATTTCGGTTCCAAGTTCGAATTTGAAAATAAGACCCGCACATAACACTCCATTGATTTACAACAGCATTTTTCGAAGAAACAGCAGATGTGACTCAAAACGTTATACACATAGCATTGGTCGGACTTATTTAAAAAAAATTTAGAAGTGAAAAAGAGTAGGAATTTGTTATAGTTATTTACCTGTTTAATATAAATAACTGCACTTAGAATGGTGGCTTAAATAATTAATACTTAATAATATTTAGTTGGCGAATGCTGACCAATGATATCCGCGGATCATGTTGTGTCGCTCCAAGCTCAACAATCGTACACACGTTTAAGCCGACTTGATAAACTTGTCGATTTCTAATGCAACAAATTTTCAAAACAATGATGCATCTTGATTTTGTATTATTTTTCATGATGACTTCAGCTGAAGAAGTAGTGAGGAAGAATTGATTTTGACGTTGACTTGACAGAAAATATTTGACAAGTTTAATTTCTCAAGCCAAGATCACCCGTCCACACGGTCAAACCAGCGCCAAGCCGGCTTGATGAATTTATCGATTGACTTGATGACTTGGCTTGACAGAAATTAAACGTGTTAAATATTTCCTGTCAAGCCACGCCAAAATTGTATTGGTTGATTTAATAATACGATCAATTCTTCTTCACTACTTCTTCAGCTCAACTCATGATGAAAAATATAAAATAATAAAGATACATCATTGTTTTGATAATTTATTGCATGAAAAATTAAGTTCATCAATCCAGCTTGAACGTGTGTACGGAGCATAATGTTCACTTATACTTTTCTGTTGTAACTGCCTTTAGATTTGTACAAGTTATTCTTTTAAACTAATATAGCGAAAAAGAAAATCTAACACTATCATGCCATTATTATGCTAGATTTAATTGAGTCAATATCGAACATGTAGTGAGATTTAATTGGGATATATTATGTGGACTAACTTAAATACATATGTGGGCTAACTATGTGGACTAAATACATATACATACAATGGGCTAATTTAAAAATAGTTAAAGATACTAAGTTTAAGGGCCATATATTTAAATATAAAATTTATTTATTTTTATAACATAAACATTTTATTAGTAGAGGTGAACACTTGTGAATAAGAATACCTATTTAAATATAATATTTTTCAGTGCAGATGAGTCTGCAACAAAGTGCTATATTTTGCTTAACAATATACGAAATGTATTAAGCAATTATTAAAAAACGCATGTTATTGTATTTATGCACTCTTTTGTTTATTGTTAGTATAGATTATCCCGCGGTTCTCTTATAGGAATCTATTTCTTTAGAAATAGTACACAACTTATGTTGCATGGATTAGTTGTTGTTGAATTACATTAAATATTATTTTTTAGATTTATTTACACCGTATATTCGTGTATGTTCGTGTGTACACGAGCTGTTGTGTATTATTGGTTATTTACTATGTAAACAAGTGCTTCGGACAAATCGCAAGAGAATTGTTATTATTATTATAATTGACATTTCTTTGATAAATGATTTCAAAATATTTATTACGTGTATTCATATTATTCATTAGGTTGCCATATGATATTGACTTATATGATTAATTTTTATCTTAAGATATATACTTTTTATGCATGTGTATATGGCTAGTAATTAATCCTAATTTAATCAGTCAGGTTTTTATTCATTTAATATTTTAAAGTAATTTAAAACTAACTTTGTTTTGAAAAAAAATTTGATTGGGGTATTTGCGGAGTGAACTTTCCTGATATTTTTGGCAGTGGAGAATGGATGAGATGTGTCAAATGTCACATATGGACATGTAGTTCGGGTAATATGAACACAAAAGACCCCTTTTTTAATGCTCGACATTTTAACAATTGTTTCATATGTCATAGATACCTAGTACGTTTTTTGTACTATGTTATTATACTAGAGTGACTTTATTTACCCTTGACGAAAATAAAATGATTATCATTAAGGATAAAACTTGTGCTTCTCGTTTTTTCTTAATGAGATAACTGCACTACATATAGTATTAAAAACATTAAATTCCTGTAGTTCATGGAATGATTTGGCTTAAAAATATTTATAGCTTAAAAAGCAAATAGTGCATACACAAACATTGCCAAAAAGTCGCCCAAATTACCCGTTTTTAGGGTGCTTCGGAAATCCAGATTTTTATATCTATAAAGCTTACAACTTAAATAAATCACATTGCACTTATTGTAGGTTCATCTTTATTTTTATACTACGTGGGAAAGTTAAATAATTTTATTCCTCTACTTTGAAGAAATTTATATATTTTATTAGTTCTTTTAGGAAAAGTGAATCCAGGTGAGAAATCTCTATTAACTTATTGTATTGTTGCCTGTATTTTAATATTTAAATGCTATTCGATTTCCTTGAACAATTTTTGCTTATTTTAGAATCATTTCAGTTCTTAAAATGATTCTTTTAAAAACAAATTTTTAATATGTATTTCCTGCCAAAATAAAATATGTGGAAGCAATGTATTCGAAATCCTTGGTCATTTTTTATACTAAACTATGTGGAAGAACTTCAATTACTTTATCCTGCTAATTTTAACTAAACTTTCATGTTTCTTCAGAGAAGCATGAATCCGGTGGCGAATCCTCCAACTCAGCAACGACAACGACAAATAAGAAAAAGCATCCGATGACGATGACCACCACACAACTTGCCACAACATCGGGATTAAAGACGACAACAATGGACAGCCAGGCGGCAGAGTTGGCTGTGTGGGCTGAGGTGGAGGAAATACACAGACAGCGTCTGTCAGATGAGAAGCTTGATATGGATCTCTCATACAATGGTGGAGGCAGTGATGAGGAAGGCGAGGGCGTGGAGGGGAGGTGTGACTCGGCGGTGGGCCGACTGAAAGAGTTGGAGCGACTCACATATGAGCAGAGACGTCGGGAGAGTATTGAGAGGAGGCGGAAGGACGACCTGTTGGCGAAACTGAAGGCACTTGATATTGATGGGACTGGCGATGTCGCGGAAGGTGGAGAAAAAAGCCTGGTTGTGGCAGGTGGTAGAAACAAGAAGGCCAAGGAGAAGACGGGGAATACGAAGTTGGGTCATGTAGGGTGAGTTGGCGTCTCAAGAAATTAACATTTATTGTTTGATTATTATTGAACTTGGTATTACTGTTTTAGATTTCTTTGGGATATAAATTACGACAGTAATCCCCTATTATAAACTTTTGTGAAGACCATTTTATATAGTTTATAATTTTTTGGTATTCTTCAATTTAACCTGTCAATTTAATTTCTAAAATGTATAAATTCTTATTCTCGGAGTAATTTATTATGAAGCGAAAAATTATAATATTTAAATATATTTCTAGAATATATATTCCAATTTAGTTAAATATATAAAAAAATAATTGGATTGTGTAAAATTTTAATTTTTTTAAATTTACATCCTTTCATTTTAACTAAACCACAAGTAACAATAGTTAGAGTTTCAACTTTTATTGCTTTTATATACATCGCGCTGTAAATTTTCGTGAATAAAAGATCGTTTTACTTAATAAATTTTATGTAAATGGGTTGAGAAAAAGTAGTATTAAATATTTTGATTAAATTATTTTTAAGAGCAAATATATATCTTATTCATATAATTTTAATATACATACGTAAGTTGTCTGTAATAAATAATTTATTGCCTGTGTATCTAAAACTGTTTTACTGCATAAACGATTTAATTGCTATGCATCTTCAAAACAATATTTTGCAAAAGCTTTTGGTAGTATTTAAAGTACTTAGTATGTATTAAACTGAATACAGAATCAATAAGAGGCGAAGCTCTGGTATGTATAATTACTCTATGAACTAAGCATTGTTCAGTCTCGTATTGTATTGATTTTAAGAAATGGTTAGTCTGAATAATAGTTTGCTATTTATGTCTGTGTTTATAGCATTGCTTTTAATAATTATTAAATATTAACACATAATAAATATAAATACACGCACATACAAAACAACACAAAATCCACACCAATCCACATACATATATATATATACGCTTCAAAAATAATACTGAAAAACTGAAATGTATATATAAAGTTGTTATTTTATTTTAACGACCTATATATTTTTTATTTAAATACAACTATAGCACTATAAAATAGAAGCCTTATAGTATAGCCAAATTAAAGCCATAAATTAGAAAATAAAATAAGTATATAAAATGTTAAAGAATAGATAGGTAGCATTCCTATAACTAATCTTATGAAATATATAAATAAATGGAGACTATTCGCATAATCGTTAATTTCCTACATGTTATACAACTTTTAAACCATAACAGTTTTAAAAATTATATGTATAGGTGGCTTACTCCGCTAATAGTTATATATATATATAGGGTAAATTGAACTTAGGCTTGACCGCGATACATATATATATATGTATATAAATTTTAATTAATTAGTCGCCATAGGCTTAAACAATTCAATCGATAATTAGCTCAATACTGCAGTGCAAATATTTTTTTGTTCAAGTTCGGAATGTGTACCGAAGTTCGAACTTGCTACCTTCAGGTTTGAAGGCAGGAGTCCAACACACTTGGCTACTACGTTCCTTAGATTTATTTGTATAAATATATCCCGGAATGGCGTGAATGCTATAAACCCTATTATATTATAACTTTTAAGCCACATTAAGAAATGTATAAAATATGCTTCCGCCAAAATTAAAAATAATTTGTTACTTAAATAAATTTTGAATTTTAACCAACGATAAATAATCAAACATATTTTTAGATATAATATTGTAAAATGCAATATTATAAATATTATAAAGAACGCAATGAACATTCTTTAAAGAAACATACTTGCATTGCGCATAAAAGGAATAGAAACAAAAGTACAGTCGCGATAATATTATGACACAATCAAATTCTCTTCAGTAATAAAAAACATCTGAGTTACCGAACTACAATGCGACTTCTCGTAGAGTGAGTAGCTTCTGGCTAAATTGAAACAGTTACACACAGAATTTTACACTGAAAAGAAGATGAACTGTATGAAATATAACAGCTGAGATCGAATAGAACTATAAATCAGAATAAATTTGGCTAACCTCATCGTAAAAGTTGCTCTATGTCCACCGAGTGGGATCATGTTTTAACATACATTGGATATATAGAATCGCGTAGACAGCGAGTTAATTACATCTCCTAAGATATACAGGACAAGTTATGGGACAAATTAGCCGACTTTTCTCTAAGCTCAGTCATCTCTGAGATATACTTCGACGATCTCATAATATTTATGACCTCTTCGATTGGGAATATATACTAGCAGAATGCCATAAGAAGTGTATCGTTAATTCGCTTTCTGTTATAACTAATTATCCTTATTAGCCGAAGAACTGCCTATTGAAGGGGATAAAAATAAAAATGTATTCCTTTCATTTTTAGCGTGACAAGATTTTCTTTTGACTGAGTTGACATTTTTTCGAACTGAAATATAAGAAAATTTCATGTAATATAATAAGGAATAAAGAGAAGCATATGTTAGAATAAATTACTTGCTGATAGTTGAAATATTCGTGACCTGCATATTTATCGACTAAGTTATACTACATAAACATTTTCTCTTAACATGCACATCTTTATGTTATGTAATATAATAAAATTAAAGGGTATGAATTATTATAGTATTATTAAATCTATATTTTTAGGTAGGTACTTTCTTTAAATCAAATAAATCGTTATTTTTTATTATAAAAGTATATTCGGTTAAACTGTACATTACATAACTACTTTTATGAATCTTACATGATATAATGTTAACATTGTCTATGAAATTAAAAGGAATATATTTTACTATAGTTTTGAAGAAAGAAAGAATTTTATCATCTATATGGAAAGTGCAAAATGTACAGCGAACTAAATTAGTATTAAACAAATAATTATTTAAACGTAATTGCATAAAATCATTTAATATAACATATACAAGACTATTTTTATTAGGTACGCAAATATTTTTCAATTCACAAAATAGTATGAATTTGCTGTCACAATATCCCATGTTCATCTGATATTTCTCACCATTTCTTCTGAAAGCCCAACATTCTCATCATTCTTGTCCTATTTTTGTTCTCTTAAGTTTTTTCTGGCTCTTTTGATTTCCATCACAAGTTTCTAATTTATCAGTTAATTAGCACATACAATACACAATGTATATCCAAAAAGTTATAATATGAGCGGTAAGACACAATAAATGTGAAATAACCAATCAAATTGCTAAAATATGTTAGTAATCTTTGACGGTGCTTAAAGTTTTTTTCGGTTTGAGAAATGAAATGAAATCGATAAGGCAAATGTTTATATAAAAATTGTTCGAAATTTTCAAAAAATTTAAATATTAATTTTAAGATCACAGAACTTAAACCAATTTAAACAATGTTCAATAGTTTGATTATTTTTCATATCTAGTCTATAGTGTGAAATATTAAGATTAAATGTCACGTTTCAGTTAGCATTAAAAATATTAATAAATATATATATTTTTTATAACTATAACTATTTCTATATCGAAATTAGCATGACAAATATTAATTAAAGCGTATGTATAAATCAGTGTTTCGCTCTGTGCAGCATTAAATAAAATATAGAAGTAAAGAATTATTACCTACAGAAAAACGCATAGGTACATACACAAATGTGCCAATATATAAATAATGATAGTAAACGTGTATTTGATTATAACATACAAAAATGGGAATCTATGTATGATATCTATATTAACAAGTTTACGTATTTAGATATAATTAATAAAAGTACATACGAGTAGCTGTATATATATATATATATATATGTATAGATAGTTAATGGATAAAATATGAATATGAAAATAATTATTCATTATATTTTTATAGAATAGTAAAACTGGAAAGACGCTAAAGTTTATCTTAAAATGTATTACAATATTAGATGAAATATTTCGATTTCGCTGTGACCGAATGCACTCGCTACTTCCTTATTACTTCCTGCCAATTCTTAACTTGAATTCATTAATATTTTATTAGAGTACTGTGTATTGCTAAGAATTTTATAATTTACATTCGTGAAGTTTTATTGTATCAAATATTAACTAACTTATTTTTATTATATAGTGAATATACAATATATTTACATGCAGACATGATAGCATTTTCATAATATTGTTGACATAACTTAAAATTATTATTTATTTTAGACAATAGGTACAATTTAGACAGTTAGTTTAGATTAATATTTGGTCCACAATTAATAGTACAAAACAAAATTAAGATTATATATTGTAACGTTAATTTCATGGATGTTAACGACGTGTCCTGTAATACAAGTAGTAGAAAGAGGGATCTCTAGCTCACCCCTTGCACTCTTCCCTATCAGAGTCAAATTAGGTCCTCACTCAAATGTGTAGGTATATGACTCATAAGTTCGTGGGTACCACAGATATTAAACTAAAAGGTACATAGGTACATGGTTTAAGTACATGTAGCTAACGTGGATAACGAAAGTTAAGATTAAGATTTTTAGATCTGAGCAATTAGTGTGTCAATTAAACAGAACTGCGATAATATACTTTATATAAAGTTGCTTTCAAATAAGTTTGTATTTTAATAATTATTACATCTAGACACCTAATTAGATGTCTAATAAAGGGCGTATATCTATCAGAAGAATAAGGGGGCGTTTATTAGAGGGGCGTTTATTGAAGAGTGAACGTCTATGAGATAAATTACGCTATACAAATAATTTTATATATGTATATCTTTATTTAGAATAGATTAAACTTTAAGTTAACAATTAATAATGAAAAATATGGAATGAAAAGTTAAATTTTACAGAATACATCATTAATATATGCTATAAAACACACTTTTACCATAATATATCAATAGAGTTAATATAATACATTTATAATCCTTATACAGCTATTTGTTCTACATTACGGACAGTTTAAAAGAATAAATGTTCCATTTTTCTTGTGCTTTGTATGAAGTTATTATAGAAATGTTTTAACTTGAAAAGCGTAACATCGTTACTGCGGTTTTCGAGTAAACTTGGAGTAAGGGAGTGATTCCCTCACATCACTAATTAATTATAACACCCACTTCATGAAATGTAGATGCTCTCGGAAGTAAAACTAGAAAATCAATCGATAGCTAAAACTAAACTACGTGATGTTCTAGATTTGTACACTGTAAAAACGAAAGACATGCTCCGTATAACGCTCATAGCAGCTAGAAAAGCTCGAGTAATGCGTTGATGATGTTTTTCTTTTTACCGTATATGTAAATGAATTAATTGAGGATTGATTGAAACTTTCATTCTATACATGCTTTTTATACTTAGTAATAATTTAACAAACTTAGTACAATCAATAGAATTTTGTATTGCTAACACCCTCATATGTATATAATATTTTCAGATTTAATGAATAAGATTATTCAGATATATATATTATTAGACAAAAATGGCAAGAAGTGTGTTAGCTCATATCTTAAAAGAATTGAAATAATCGTAAAATGTGTTAGCTCTTTAAAAATATATTTGACTTGAGCTTACTTTGTTTTTTAATATTGTTAAGCTTTTTAGAAGGTAATTTAGAACTGTATTTAATTAAATGTGTTATCTAATAAATTAAAGGTATCAATTTACGTA
>JAYRBW010065963.1:0-28629 GCA_036023295.1 Invenusta paracnida | reverse complement strand
TCCGATACCGCTACTGCTACTATCCGCCACTATCCGCCACTATCCGCCACTATTTGCCACTGCTATATCCGACACCGCTGCTGCTACTATCCGCCACTATCCGCCACTGCCTATATCCGACACCGCTACTGCTACTATCCGCCACTATCCGCCACTGCCTATATCCGACACCGCTACTATCCGCTACTATCCGCCACTATCCGCCACTGCCTATATCCGACACCGCTACTGCCACTATCCGCCACTATCCGCCACTGCCTATATCGGACACCGCTACTGCTACTATCCGCTGATGTAAGCTCGACGTATGTACATTCGAAGAATATCACCAACTCAGAGGATCTCTATTAGCGTGTTGTATATTCTTTATTTATTATTTGCTTATCGCATGGTACACGGTTTAGATTGTAAATGTTCTTAGCTAATCCAATGGTATTGAAATCGGGAATGTCGGGGTGCTGGATTCTTTCAAATTCGGTTTCGTTTTCAATTTTATAAATATATTTTTGCAAGTAATATTTTAACATACGAGAATGGAACTGTATTCAGTTATTATAATAAAATAGGTAAATTAAGTTAATTGTATGCAAAAGAGTAGATGTGGCGCATAACTCATCTCAATTCTAATTGGTCGCATGGACCTTCTTCCATTCCCTTCTTTCGCTCTATCAGTCAATCATAATTACCTCACTGACTTTATACAGTAGATATAATTATGATTAGATACTTATCATCATTTCATACAAATGAAATGAATCCACTTTTGATGTAAATTTGTTATTTAGGATAACGAAAAAAGATTCAGGCATATTTGAGTCAGTTTCTGCACAACCAGCAACATAATAATACGTTGGGATTTTACAGAGTTAACATACATATACTTTAAAGATTTAGTAAAAACTATAGATTAAACTATAAAATAGGTGAATAATATGAAAAACACGGCTTGTGTTTACAGGCGCATACAACTAACCAACCATTAACAATCTAATATTAATAAGGAGACAAATGGTACATGGCTTTACAAGCGAAGACAGTTAACTTAAGAAGAATTATATGATAAAATAAAAGAAAAGTATATAAATTCTACTTTACATATACTTTACACAACCAAAATACTTCACATATTATAAATCATATTACAATTAACATTAAATTATCACATAAAAACATAATTCATTTTATAGACAAAAAACAAGAAACATGAACCAAATGATGCTAGGGTTAAATAGGAAGTAAAAAAGTGAGCTTGAGTGCATTAATGATAAATTTAGCTGTCGAAATATTAATATTAAAATAACCTGCATTGCGATTAAGGGTATTTTTATTGTTAAGTTTAAAAAGAGCTGCTTCAACGATGTGCTGAACTTTAAAATTATTACAATATAAGTAATAATAAGATTAGAAGCGAAGAAATTTATAGCGTGGCCAGTGGAACTTGCGTAATTAATAGTGTGGCCAGTGGAACTTGCGTGATTAATAGTGTGGCCAGTGAAACTTGCGTGATTAATAGTGTGGCCAGTGGAACTTGCGTGATTAATAGTGTGGCCAGTGGAACTTGCGTGATTAAAAAGAGGATTAATATTATTATTTTAAAAGCGGCTTTATGTTTCTTTTCTTATGTAAGGAGAAAATCTCGACCCGTTTCTCCTATGTAAGGCTTACTAAAGTTGTTTTATGGAATACCGGTTTGCATTCGGTTTGATATGAGATGTGGAGGGATTTTAATTTTTTCGGATAGTTAAAAATAATGTTAAATTGGAAGGAATTAGCTAAAGATTTGGTAGTTTTGGAATTTAATGAGTGAGTAAACGGAACAAATATTTTATTCTTGAAAGAGAAAGGAGATCTGATTTTAGGAGAAGAAACATTTAGGAGAAGAACATTTGGCAAAAGAAAGAACTTTTTGAAGAATAAATTTGGGATAAGCGGCAAGAAAAAGATTTATTGATAAATGCTGTTTCATTATCTAAAAATTAAGAGCTACAGGTGCGGAGAGCACGGAAAAATAAATTTTGAGCAATCAAAGTTTTTTTTAATGAAAAGAGTAAAAACTAAGATAGGAATTTGAATGAGTAGGCTTACGAAAAACTTTAAGAGAAGAATTAATTTTCAAAATAAAGGAAAGCAATAGAACTATTGTCCCATTCATTGGTGAATTTAAGGGTAGGGTACAAATTATTAATGAAGTTAAGAAAACGGGTGAGATGGATATCTGGCTTAAGTATAGCTAAAACATCGTCAACGTAACGAACCCATAAAACAGGTTTTTTATCATACAAATTGGAACGATGTTCCCTTTAAAAATGTTCTAAAAAAATATTAGCTCAAACCGTTGAGAGAGGATTTCCCATCGAGAAGCCAAAAATTTGCTGATAAAATTTATCATTAAAACAAAAAAAGTTATCTTTAGAAGCAAGATTTAAAAGATGAAAGAAACAATCAAGGTTAACAGACAAATTAATATTGAAAAAACGACTATGGAAATTTAAAAAGTAATACCAAGAGGATTACATATTAATAAAAAGAGGCAGTGTCAAACGAAATAATATATATCTGTATTATTAAACTGAAGATTTTTAAGCTTATCAAGAAGGATATACTGCTATGTTTTATGAAGGAATCGGAGAAAGTACCCAGGGAAGGGAAAAGCTAAGAAGTTAATTTTTGTGATAATTTATAATAGAGTGAATTACAGAAAGCGAGGAGGAGGAGGACATTTTTATTTGTGAATTTTTTGGAAGTCCGTAGGCGTAAGAAAGAGAGGGAAGAACTTATTTAAAAGAAGAAATGAATAATTTCTAATTGGGATATTTAGACGCATAGACTTTGAGGTTATGGTTAAACGACGATTGCATTTTAGGTAGAGAATTAATGGAGACTTCTTTGTAAACATCACGATTATTTAATAAGTCAAACTTTTGGAAAAATATGTATTTTGGTCGAGAATGACGACTTTTCTATCTTTATCAGTCGAAGTGATTTTAATATCTTTATTTCTACGAAGAGATTTGATAGCTAAGAGATAACGTTTAGGAAAAGAGTAACTGAACGCAGACAGATTCTCAAAAATAAATTCCAAAATTGGGAGGAGTGAAAATTGTGTTGGAAACTTTCAGTATCGTAATTATAAACTTAGTAAGGAAAATACGTAAATAATTTTTATTGAGTGGAAGCGCAAAGTTAAGACTAAGTCAGAGAACTTCAAACTCATATAGTGAGAAAGAGAGTTAATAGCATTATCAGTTAAGCGAAATTGAGACCATTTACCCTTATTACAGTGATCATTAAGTTCAGCAACGGTGTTGGATTTACATTTATTATAGTCGTTAAGAAGAAGAGCTTCTTACAACGTTTTCAATACTATTATAAATGAGGACATTTTGTACTTTTCCCTTAAGAAGTCTATTGGCTTTTCTGAGTTGAAAGAGGCCGGCTTCTTCAGCGGCTATCAGAAAAGGACTTGTTGGATTGATGTTGTGTACCCAGAAAAGGGAACAAGGTACGACTCTCGACTCAAGGCGTAAAGAAGAAAACCCGTTCTTTTTGGATGAAGACCTTAAATATAGAGTTCTCATATTTACGAAAGTGGATGACCGAACATTGGTAGCAGTTGAAGAAGAATTGAAGAAGATATGTCGTTTATTAGCATTAAATAGAGTAGTAAAAACACAAATATCAGTGTTATTCCTATAAAGAAGTAAAAAACCCCTATTTATAAACACAATAAATTTTATTTTTACTTCTTTATATGAATAACACTGAAATTTGTACTTTTAGTACTCTATAATTATGGTTATCATCGTTGTTATAGCCAGACAGTAACGTTCATCTTCAAATCTGTAAAATCATCTTGGCTGAAGCCTTCATAGATGCTAACATGTATTCTTATATTGTGTGCTTATTTATGTCTCGCTATGATATAAATAAAAATTAATTTCAATAATAATATAGCGTTTAATATTCGCAATGTTTTCTGTGTTGCATGATGTATCTAAAAACTTATCTTTAGTTATTTTAAAGTTTATATTTTCTAAGTGACATCGTGTTAATAAAATATAGATACGTTCGGTATTATGCTTGAAATTTCTCAATATTGTTTCAAATAATCTATAAATACATAAAGAAATTTGTATGTATAGGCATACATAATAATACATTTGATTATTAAAAATAATGTTAAACATGTATTATAGTTTTGAAAATATTGTTAGTGGTCGAATAAATTCCAAACAACTTTAAATCCCATTTTTGATTTCAAGATTTTTTGGAAGTCAATAATATACTATTTTTATCAAACGTAAGCAGAAATAAGACTTATCATGAAATTTCGTTTAATTACTTGTCATAGAGCACTTATTAAAACATTTTGTTGGGGTTGACCACAAAATACTGGCGAAACTTTGAATATCTTAAGAGTTCTTAGTTTGTCACTTAAGAGTTCTTAGTTTGTCTCTTTAGAGTGTTTAGTTTGTCTCTTAAGAGTTCTTAGTTTGTCTCTTAAGAGTTCTTAGTTTGTCTCTTAAGAGTGTTTAGTTTGTCTCTTAAGAGTGTTTAGTTTGTCTCTTAAGAGTGTTTAGTTTGTCTCTTAAGAGTGTTTTGTTTGTCTCTTAAGAGTCCTCTTAATAAGAGATTTGTTTTTCTGCAAATCACAATTAACATCGTTTGCAGCAGCAAAACATGATTAAGTAGATATTCGTTTATATTGTAATATCGACGAATTTTATACTTTAACATGATTTAATCGCCAAAGTGGCTATTTAGCTATTACTGGGGAAATTACTGTTGGTAATAGATATTATATTTCATTAATTTTAAAAATAACCTTTTTGTGGCTAATCAATAATGAAAGACTAGTTTAATATGTTATCATATGTTATTATATGTACCTATATATAGTATATTCAAATAGTATATATATTTATTTATTTAACAAATAACATTTCATATTTCAAATAATTATTTTATTTATATAAATATTACATTGTATTGTATTGTAATACATTTTAATATATATATTAAAATAAATATTATCTAAAAAACTTTTTTATATACATATATTTATATTACTTATATTACTATATAGTAGTAACGTATTTTAAAATACAATTTATATATATATTTAACTTTAACAGATATTTGCGAACTATCAAAGGATTCCGGAAAATGTAAAATAGTGTATGAGAAGCTCTTTTACTATGAGAAGAAAATCAATAAATGTCTACCATTTATATTCACTGGTTGCGGAAATAAAAATCGTTTTGTTACTAAGCATAATTGTATTAAAAAATGCGTGCATAAATTGTAATTCTTTTAAATGCTACAAATCATTCAGAGTTGTAATGAAGTGTGATTTCGATTATGATTAATAAATATTTTATATGGTTCTATGTTAAAATGTGTTTGTTTTTGTACATTTATACAAAATTGTATATAAAAATATTAATTTTATCTTTTAGATTGCGTATTTAGTATTGTTATTCCGATTGTTTACAACTATAATACAAAATTAGATATACGTGACTTAAATCCTTGTATCTATTGATTATATAAATTCACAAATTAATGCCCTTTTATATTATGTCTTCAATACTACTATTATACATATATTTATGCGATAAATATATATACTATATATACTTATATCTATACTAAATTTTACTAATCATTCAGAGCATAGAGTAATGATTATACTCTATAATTACTCTATGATTCCGAGTTGTAATGAAGTCTGATTTCGTATATATTTCGTAAATATATATTATATTATGGTTCTATGTTAAAATGTGCATGTTATTGTTTATTCATCAAAATACTAATTTAAACTTTTAGATTGGATATTTGGTAGTGTTATTGTTTATAACTAAATATAATATTAGATATACGTAGATTAAATCCTTGTATCTATTGATTATATAAATTAATAAATTAATGCACTTTTATATTATGTCTTCAATACTATATAGGTACAATACTACTATACAATAATTTGAAATCTTTATTTATCCATTATTCATATATCTTTTTTATTTTTATAAGTACAGGAATGATTTGTCTATTTGTTGTATTATATATACCTATATACACATGGAGAACCACATCATTTTATTTTATACCTATTCCCACCATACCATTTATATATCCGTATATACTAGTTATGTTTAATAACCAATTAATCTTTTAAATATTTAAAGTAAATATGCTTCATATTACACAATTACGACTTCTTTTGGCTAAATGTAAAATGTATAATAATAAATAAATTTACACATTCCCAAAACGTATATTTACACAGAAGTAACTGAATTCTGTTCGGCACTAACAACAACTGTATCGAATTTCAAATAGCCAATGTTAGTATTAATACACACCTTCTTATATTTCATTCTCAATTTTCATAAAATTATTTCCAAAACATCAGATAGGTTCTAGTAACCTAGAGACACACATATCTTTCAAACATAAGATAAACTTAGTTATAGTTATTCAATCTCCATGATTTCAAATATTTCAACATAATATGCACCTACGCAGGTACCTACCTACCCTACTAGTTGAGACTTACGCATGCTTTGAATAACAGTAAGGAGAATAACCAATCAGAAACTGGGGAGAATAACATTCTGAAAGATTGCGTTACTTGAAAAATTGTGACTTAATATATATATATATATATGATAAAAGCTAAGCAATCAAGTCGCATCTTTATAACCGGCTACTAATGATGATTCAACTCTTTAAATGCTTACACCTAAATTTACTTAGTTAACCTTTTTCTGGAGAAGGAATAATAATGTCCTCACTGTGCAATAAACACATACCAGGAGAGGGGAATTACAGTGACCCTGTTTTTGACCAACACACCAACTGCAGCACCAATTCTACGGATAACTCTATAGATCAAGCTGAAGTGAACACGCAGCTCTCCGTGACAGACCCGGGGACTCCCCTAGTGCCGATTCACACGAGTGAAGTGCTCAAAGAAAGTCACTCTCATTCCAATCAAATGCAACTTGGATGGCGGGTTCTAGTCACAGTGATTGTTGGACTGCTTTTCGTAGGAGATTTTTGTCTCATCTTTATGCTTCACAAGCGTCGTAAAACTCCGGTAAGAATTAGTAAAGCATCCTTAATTATCCTCATGCAAAACCGCAATAGTAATTTAATCAATTGTTATCAATGTAATACTTAAATTTCTATAACAACTGCAATATAACAGTTTGTTCAAAATGTGTTGAAAACGAAACTTTATTAAAATTGTATATAACGTTCCGATTTGCCCAAAAAATTTGGAATAAGTCAGCAAACGCCTTTAAGTTTTGTGACACATTCAAATTAAAAATATATTTTTAATTCATAATAATATCCTATGTTTATTCCCGTGTTTATTGAGGAATAAAATGCGTTTTACAATACTTTCTGTCTCTTCAGGTTATTATCTAATGAATAACAATCTATAAAAAAATAAGTGTAAAAAGCAGTCACATATAAAACAATTATTTAAAAAAATCATAACATTACATAGATAAAACCATAATAATTCCATTACATTAAACACAATATAAATCACTATAGATGAAAGAAATAACAGAGAAGTTATTAATAAAAATTTACTTTTCTTTTAAATCAGTTACTTTTAGATTGTGCGATCAAATGTTGTCTATCAAATTAAAGTTTTGTGGATCCAAATCTTATTCATATAGGTAATACCAAACTACATTTGGTCTCAAGATTCTTGGAACAGAAAAATGTTAAATTAAATTAATGAATTAATTATTAAACACTTATATCAACGAAATTTGTAATGACCACTCATTCGATCAATTTTAAATTCTTGAAAAATACAATTATGACTTAAATTAAATAGTAATTAATAATATTAAATAATAATTACTTATGACCAGTATAAGAATAGAGAAGCCTTTTACATTAAGTACAAAGCCTAAATTAAATTACACAATAGCATCATAGCGGCAGCTATAATATATTGGATATGTTCTAATGTCCTATCTTGTATTTAGTTTTTGTGTGTTTGTATCCTGTTATTTCATTTATCTATAGCAATTATGTTCTGATTAATGTTTACTTTTTAAAATTATGTAAAAATGTTTATATATTTATTTTCTTTAATTTGTAGTTTATTAAAAAATAACTGAGGATGTAGAAAGTATTTCCCGAAACGCGTCATTGTTACTCAATAAATATAAATAATACTATGTTTTATTTATGTTCAAAACATTTTAATCAGATAATTTGTTTAAGCTTAATATATCACTTTGCATTTTTAAATGATAGATACATTTAAATTTGACATAAATGTGAATACTATCTATATTATACTCGTATATGTTCAGCATTATTATACATTTTTGCCGTACATATATGTCTATAATATACGAAAATAGTAGGTACATATATCGATTTAGTAAAATATCCTTTTAAGATATAGTTTGTCAATGGTTTTCATTTTGGTAAAATAGAAGTTTTGTATTTAATATTTAAAGTTTGTGCGTGCCATGCACAAAGTTTTGTACATTTCCTCACTATTATCATCCTTTATTTATACTGACTAACGTTGAAAGCTCTATAGAAGACTTTGTATTAAGCAAACAGTTAGTTATTGATAAATCGAAATGTTCATTATAAAAACAAAGAGAAATTTGCTTGTAGCGCTTATTATCCACACAATTATTAGAAACAGGTTAGGTATTTATGTATATATACATATTTATATATATTTTATGAGGGTGTCATCTCGTTTCGCATAATGCTGTTTCGGCTAAACTCGTTTCGCCTAAACATGTTTAGTCTACTAGGTCTATTTCTGTTTCGACTAATAATTGGGAATATGAGCATTTATTTATTGCATATAAAATAGAATTAAAAAATTATAAACATATAATTAGACATAGCATTATATAAAACATATAAATAGGAATACATGCACATTTAAAAATGTCAATTATCTCTATGTAGCAGCTGTTTAAGAGTCCCAGCCACAACGCCTGCGTTATGATAAACGGTTATTTCGGATTTAAGAAGACGGGTTTTCAGTCGCAAAAGTCGCTCGTTGACACTTCTGTATTCGGGACGTTGTTGTGCTGGTGTGTTACCAGCCTGTAGCAGGCGGACTTGTTGGTCAACCCAAACTTGCTGTTCTTCTTAGATAATTTCGATGAATCGAAACATGTTGGCATATAACTCACTTCACAACTTACACGAATTAATGAAAATAATTTTAGTCCAAACGAAACAATTACAATAGTCGAATCTGTACAAACTACACTCACAAAGTATTACGTAATCGTGAGCGGCATTAACAATAGTTAGTCAAAACAGTATTATGTGAAACGCTATGTAAGCTTTATGAGATATTTATAATTCTGAAGTTTGATAATTCAAATTATTAAGATATAGCTATGATGATTATTCTATTAATAAATATATATAAATACCTTCTAAAAAACATGTTAGTTACCTATACATAATAAATAACTAAACTTGCTGTGAGTAGATGGTTGTAGTTCATCATTAGTATTGTATTAAACACTCATATACATTAAAAAATCAAATAAATATATTATACTTCTGAAATGTGGCATTCATTTCAATTTCGTACTTAATCTATTTAATTAATATATAAATATTTACATAATGATTAACTAAATTTATCCAAATCTGGTTTTGGCATGTCTGCTTAAATACTTTCTATTAACAGTATATACCTATTTACAATCATTATCATTTCGACGGACTTATTATTACAAAAAATAATATTATGAGACTTATTATATAATTTTTTTAAATGCAATGTCAATTTTTTTTTATTTGTCTTTATTAGTCTAAATATATATTTCTAAAATGTAGGCAACATATTTCATCTCCACCAATGTTTTGAAGATGCTTTATTTTAATAGTATGCAAATATATACATTTATTTTAAGTTTATAATGTGGTATTCGGAATAAACTTATATACATACATATATGTGTGTTATTTTAACGTATTTTGTTGTAAAATATGAAATATATTTTTCATAACCATGATAAAATCAAAACCATGGAGGTAAATACCCAAGAATGCAAAGTATTTATTTGGCTTCAAGTAAATTTTAATTTATCCTTTTTACATATTATGTACATATATTGTATGACAAATAATTACTAGGAAGATACTTAAGGAGGCCATATATATTTTTGCATGTTTATATAAACCATGAGATACTACTCCTTCAACATATGTAAAAATAACTCACTACTACTACTGATTCACAAAGCCTTTTTAATGATAAATTTAAAGATAAATTACAACAAAACATGTTTAAGCAAAATGTGTCAATAAAGTTGAAATCACCCCTGTCAGACATTAAAGGCAACTGAACACGGTACTGAACTCAATGGCCTATAATGCTAACTATTTTAAATTGCAATTTTATCTAAATTAGTGTCAAGTATAGTATTTATTTTGACATTATATTTTGTATTGAATATTTACTTTTATTCACAAACGTTCAAAATACTGCAGTATTTGTAGTATATACTATAAATACGTATCTACGTATGATTAGGCAGATAACTGCGAAAGTTATCGATTTTTTAGTTAATTTTAATCTCAATAAAAACTAAATTTACAGCATATACCGGTCTCTTCACATTCTTATTTTATAAGTATCTACTATTTTTATTACACGTATTCTCATAAATACGACTATTAAATATATATTTACATCTTTGTGTATATAAGCTAATATTTATTACAAAATAATGTTTCAAAATAAGTACTATATAAACACAAATTGATAAATCTACTACTAAATAATTAGAATTATATGCCATTGACTTAATTAGTTCAGATATATTGTGTTCAACTTGCCTCTATTATAAATGAAAAACAAATTAGTTTATAAATATAAATATACATCGCAATAGATTAGTAAGAAAGGACTCGCTATATGAATGTCCATTCCCTTTCACACTCTAACTATATGAGTGATTCCCCTCGAGAATTCTGCCTTCTCGCTATATAAGTAAGTGCCCTCCCCTCCATCCCCTCTTCCAATAATAATCATGTATGGTCTCAGCCAATGACTAGACATGAGCAAAAAGTCTGCGCACTTCAAATTCAAAATTACATTTAAGAATTTTACAGTTTGCAGGTACCATTAAAAGCCGTGACTAAATTTTTCCCATGACGTTATAAGGCTACAAATATACCATGACTCATTGTCTTGCGACAATTACATCTAATTGGCAGATGTCTACTTCTTTTTGAATTCGGTAGTATAAAAATTGTATTCAGAATTTTACGAAGTTTCTCAAATAAAATAAAAGAAATTATGAAAGAAACAGGAAGCCTAGTATGTTGCTCTAAAAACTTTATTGTTTACAGCAACATAGGCTTTCTCTTTCTTTTATAATTATATCATGCTGCTGCAAATGGAGAACCACAATAATTTTATTGAAAGAAACATAGACTTACAAGCAAAATTCAAAGTATGTGTGCGTCGTTCAAATCCGTGTGTCGCAAAGATTTGACAATAAATAATCTTAAATATTGCGTTGGTATTTCATTTTGTTGTTACTTCCAAACAGTATAAAATAGGACGCCCGTGTCAGTCTCAGCTCATTTCAAACACGCGTGGGGAAAAATTGTAAGAATCTAAAATTTGACTATAATTTTGCGAAAAGATCGTTAAAAGTTCATTAAAATTCTCCAAACTCCTCAACCTTAGCTAAAAGATCGTTAAAAGCTCATTAAAATTCTCCAAACTCCTCAACCTTAGCTATAAGATCGTTAAAAGTTCATTAAAATTCTCCAAACTCCTCAACCTTAGCTGAAAGATTGCAACAGTTTGCTAAAGGTTTCACTTAAAAGTTTTCTGGACGCCGAAACATTTTTAAAAGCTTTTTAATTTCTAAATTTCTAAATGTTCACTAAACTCCAAAATGTTTGCTACAAAATCCATAAACTCCTAAATTTTCTCTAAATGTTTTCTCTAAACTTCCTAGGTACATGTTTACTAATTTTTTTCTAAACTGCAAAATATTTGTTAAATATTTCCTAAGCTCTTAATATATACATATAACGTACAGTAAAATTATACTGAAAGTGGTTAAAACAGCACAGTTTCAATAGAATATGGTCATATTATCTTTTATATTATCACATCGTTTGCCAAAAGAAAATAGAAAATTTGATCACAACTATTTTATGATATCCGTCATGAGTTACTTTTGTTGGAATAATCACCGAGTGGATTTTTCTAAAATTCCTTTTGTTCATTAATTAAGTATGAGTAACACTCTTAGAATTTTCAAATGTTGTATTAAATGACTATATCTGAAACAAATTATAATTCGTAATTTAAACATCTGACTGAAAGATGCCTAATATACCTATTTTTTATATATACACATACAAATTTTAAATTCACCATTAATTTTGGCAGGTAGTGTTTTTACATTTCTATGCAGTATATACATATACTATATACTACTTATATGTATATACTACTCATGTATACGGTTTAGTGTATTATAGGCGTAAGTATACTACTTATGTATGCTATGTAGTACAAATGTTTAGCAATTTTTTTAATTTCGCGCCGTATGTTTTTTAATTGAACTGGGACAGACTTGCACATATATTCTATGTGTCCTGTGCGGCCATGATAACAGTAAATTTTATATTCTTGTGTTAATTTTTGAGCATAATTTTTGAAATTCCTGTATAATTTTTTTATGTTTAACAAATTTCTCTGGGTACACTCATATAGCTAGACCGAGAGTGCAGAAGTTGGGGCTATTCACAACTAACGAGGTTTCGGGGAGGTCTTTGGTTTGAAAGACTCCTACCCTACTACTCCTTGGGTATATTATCTAATAAATCGTAACCTTGGCACTACTGATAAAGATAGCCACAATATCAATATTTGAAAAAGTGGAATTTACTGTAAACGCAAACATTTGCAAAAACTGTAAATTTGATATAATACGGTATGATACTTTAAAATATATATCAAGAAAATAAGTAAAACTATTAAAAACATGCGACCTTTTTATTACTATACAATATAATTTTTAACAAATACTTAACAAAAATTATGAATAATTTATATTATTTTGTTCAATAAAAACTATGTATATTTATTCGAAACACATTTTTAATTTCATATATATATATATATAGAGATATACATAAATAAATATGCTTCTTATTATACATGATTCATTTTAACATATCATTTTTATACATCTATGATGAAAACTCAAATAACACTTTAATTTAAGGCAAGTTCATGAATGCCATATACGATAAGGAGAGACATTAATAATTTATAATTCACTTAGAAAGAAGTAAGTATAATGGATACAAACAGCAGAAATGCTCTCAGAAAATTAATAATGCAAGAATGTTGGAGGTCATCTTTTTCATTCCCTTCCTGTTTAACATAGACAAAATAAAGAGTTTAGTTTTAACAAATTAGGACATGATTAACTATTCCCTGGTGTTTTGAAATAATTTTCTAAATGTTTAACACTATTATAAAAATCGATAAAAAATGTATGCAACTCTTAGGTTAGTACCCATGATGCATGCGTCTTGGCTTTTAGTAAATATTTCAATGTATCAAAATTGATTAAACTGATAATACATAGTCTACTATTTTTAATTAAATGTATGTTTGATAAAACCGAGGTAGTGTTTAGTTTTCAGGTTTATTCACTAACTAAATATTTAAAAGTTAATATGTAAATATATAATTTGAGCACAACAACTAAAACAAATAGCATTAACTGCGTTTTTAAATCAAAATATTTTGATAACTTTGTACCCTAGAAAATATTTTTTCTAAGTTAATGGAAGTAATTTGTTCATCTCATAATCTAACTATATTTATAATCTTTCTTGAGTCACAAGAGGTTTTACTGTAGTTCTTAGCCTCCCATTTTTATTTGATTAATTCTTATTATTATTGGTAACAGTAGTTTCATCGTATTTTTCTGACAGTCCATTTCGCCTCATAGTCGACCCCCATATTTGCGGGAAGGCCCCATTGAAGGCCAATTTTAAAGAGATTAGGTCTCAAATTTCCGTCCCATAAATGTTGCGCATTTGAGTCATTCAATGCCAGGAAGGCTACATTTATACTGTTTGTCAGATTTGAACGGGTATGTAATATTTTTTTGATGTTCTCATTTAATTAAGCCTTGATTTTTATTTCATCGAGCTACTAACAGGGCCGGTTAATTGATAAGTTTTGGGATCCTGCGTTCACAACAGTGGCCCTGTCTCTGTTCCTTGCATCCCTGCTTACTGAGTTTTCGGAAACAACAGTATCATTGGTGATTGTTGATTTAGTCATTGTTAAGTAGGCCTACTATAGGTGCTTTCCTGTCGATTTTCTTCGAGCATATCATTACAGCTATTTCATGTTCTACTATAATGTTGTCCTTTAAGTAGATAAACGTTGTCCTTAGATAAAAACAATGCATTTTTAAAGATTAGGGAATTTGAATGATCTAAATTTGTTACTTGCACATTAATATCATTGGCTCGTTAGTTTCAAGTATACTTAAGACCGAGTTTGGCCAACGTTTGATAATGTAACTGTTTTTATCTCCGGATAAGGTAGTGGTCAAATAATGTTTAGTTTTTGGAGTGACTGTTGGCTTGATTTGAGTATTTTCATTTGTCTTATCACGTCCCCGTCATGGGGGAATAGGTCGCTTAACAACAGCAATTAAATGGTCTAGCTATGGTGCTTGAGAGTAGCTGGGTTGTTCCATAATTAATCAAGATAATTTTCAAATCTGCTAAGATAGTCATGTTTGAATTGAATTCCTATTTTATTAAGATTTTATTATTTTCTTCAATTATATACTTATCTTTCAGAATAGGTGTTGCAGCTAAGTGTAAGATAAACTTTCTGATCTTTTGATTTAAATTCTATTAAACACTTGTGCTTAATTTGATTCTTAATAAAGAGCATATAAATAATTAGGTTTAAATAATTAATTAATTGTACATATTCTAGTAAATGAATAAAATATATACGAAATTATTTAAAAAAATATGTTTTAAAATAATTATAAGGTATTTAAAACTCTTCCGACTTATATGTTTAAATTAAAACATATTTAAATAATTTAGAAGATAAATAAAATATGAAAAAAATTAAATTAAACTTATTAACACGAAAACATTATTTCAAGACTAATTAATATGTCATAAATGTCATTGTAATTAATTAAAACACGCAAACAAAAGAAAGTATTTTTTGTGTATTACATTAGAAGCTTTGCATTTATCAAAGCCTCATGAATGAGATTATAAAATAATAAACAAATATTATTATGGAAATGCAGAAATCTTTTTCTTTCATTATATATTTTTAAATACTATTATATATATTAAATTACTAGTATGAGGTCAATATATCAATTATCATCGGTGTAAGTGTTAAATGAAGTTTAACTATTTAAGTGTCAATAATTCTTTGGTGATTAATACTTATACCAGTATTAATCCTCTAAAAATTGTCCATGAAATCTGACACTAATATCGTTTTTTTTTATTTTTTCTGTGTAATTTTTTAATTATCTTATTCATGATTATTTCTAATTCTTTGATGACCATGATGTAACACAATAACTGAAATAAACTTAACACAATAAGTAAAACGTTTTGTGTTAATAAGATAACGCTTTCACCGGTGTTAGTTTTAATGTTTAAGTGTAAACACTTTGAGTTACGCACTTTCACCGGTGTTAGTTTTAATGTTTAAGTGTAAACACTTTGAGTTACGCACTTTCACCGGTGTTAGTTTATGTGCCGATGTAAACACCGAGTTGGGTGTTAGAATGAAGAGGTAACACTTTTACTTACTTCGGTTTACATCATACATGAGTAGACTTTTTATATCTACATATATTAACAAGAAATTAAATAATTTGAATATTATAAAAACATGAAATATACATGAATTAATTCACGAATATTATTGAAAAAATTATATCTTGCACCTTTTTTTCCCTTTCAAATAATTGACTTATTAATAAAAATGTAATGTATGTAATATGTACAATGAATAATTGCATAATGTAATGTATAATAATGATTCTAAAATCGAATACAAACAATTTTTGAACGAGTTAAGGTGAAATTACAGACTAGGTATTCCTTGTTTATTCATCTACACCCCTAAATTCATCTTAAAAATGGCAATTTTTTATAAATGCAACATAAATTATTTACAATAGCTTATGTTACCATCATTTTCTCAGAAATTGTTCTTTAACATGTATACAAACAAACCCGAAGAAAATCCTTTCATTAGAAAAAAATAATTGTTTCATTTTGTACTCTCAAAGCAGATGAGCGTCAGTCCCAATTGTATGGCTGACAGTGATATCACACTGACGGAGAGAGCTGAAGTCCCTGCCGTTTATACTGCTCGACGGGTGCAACAGTCAAGCAAAGGCACATACTTTCTCGAGACAAAATTAGAAATTAATAATTAACAAAAAATTAGCGGGTTCCGATGCGTCTAATCCGTCGATTTTGTTCTAAATTGGATGAATGAAATGGTTCAGTATTGCTTATATGAACGAAACGAAGCAATATCTGAGAAGAAATATTTACCAGGTACAAAATGTGAGATAATAAATATCTTCTCCTTTTAAATAATTTAACAGATATTATTGCTTATTCATGGATATCTGTCATAAGACTGCATTTCACATCTAATCCACTTATAAAATACATCAACTGATGGTGATTTGATATGAGACACACATGCCACGAGTGTACCTATACATACCACTTTCTACATTGCTTTCGTGTCAACCATTTTTTCACTGCAATATCTGAATCATAAACTCTGCCATTTAGCTTCTATTTAAAGAATATTTCGCAATATTCAATTTACTGGCAAGCTTTTTGTATTATTGTTTAAGTAAATATAAATTAGATACAATCTGTTTTTAGGTCGTTATTGTTTATTTTAAAAGTTAACATGCCTGATTTAACACCAATAACTTCCTTCGTTACATTAATGGAAGATTCACAATCAATTCTGATATCAAAACAGTGTAGTTTTAACTTGGTAACGAGGTTCCATAATTTTACTATTTTAAATTTAGTTATACAGTCTTCCAAAAAATAAAAAATCTTCATGATGAGTGTACTCTGTAAACACTATGGACAATTTTATTAAACACGTTAAAATGGGACGTGGTTCTAATACAACCTTATCCCTTTTATAATTTACTTTATAGATAACCAAGTGAATGTTGTCCAAACTTTAAATATATAAATAATTCTGTACTTATTGCTATGCAATACGGGACTTCGATTCCACTGAAGCTTAAAATGGTTTATTTGGATCATGCTTATCGATATTAACAAAATGGCATGTGTAAAATTATAATTATATGGCGGGCTGAGACATTTCTTTTTCATCAAAGGTATATAAGTAATGATGCATTGATAACAATTATTATTCACCTTCTATGATTAGATATAGAAATTCAAATTAGGTTTTTTTTGCGGACCGTTGCATTTTCATGATAATGTGAATATTTTCTAACCGCATTACCCTTTTTGTATATGACAATTGAAATGTTTGCAAATATAACACAAATAATGTTTCTTCTATAATACATAGTTTCTTCATAACATTTTTATAATTTTTGTTCTTTCATAGTTAGACATTCTTTCGTAAATTATTTCAAGGCAAATATTTAGTTGAATAATACAAATAGTGTCTAGTGAAGATATCTACGTATAATAACACCCACACACACCCACCATTTATATATTTAAAGAGGTAATATAATTAATATGTGTTTATATATAAGTTTCATTTCAAATCCTTCAATGTTGACGAATTGATATTTTCTGCTATTGTTTCTTTGAAGTCTAGGTGTGTTTGCAGCTTAAGTGTATTTTAGCCTAATATTAGAGCGTTCTAATTTTATTTATCCTTATTATAATATACTGCAAGAATGGCAGCTTTTACCAAAAAGTTGTATATATATATATATTATAAGTTAAAGTTTTACTCAATTATAATTATCTTTTATAAGCATATCTTTGAGTTAAATTTAATATTAAAAATAATATAAGAATTTGATAATAAGAATATTGAATTATTCTTTCAACATTATGTAATTATATAAACAACTCCTATTAGTATAGTAGTCCTATTAAAAAATAGTCAATAACTTTTATAGTTTTTACTTGACTAAAGAATTCGTTCAAGTGAACCAATTATTTAACTAGCTGAAATTGATTACGGTACTCAAAAATGTCAGTTTGCATTCTAGGCAAATTCGAACAAAATATTTATAACAATGAACAACCCCAATTTTGTTGCGTTTATAACGTCTACTTGATTCCTTGATGAAAGAATAATATAAGTGAAAAATGTGAGACAATCTTATTTTTTGCTTGTTTTTAATTCATTGTAATATATTTTAGTTTTCCAATTGTGTTTCATAGCATTATTTTATGGACAATATACTAAAAATCCATGTTATTTGATATTTTGGTATTATTTTTAGCATCGCTAAAACATTTTTAATATAAAACAAGAAGATAAATTGATACTCGTATTGTATGTAGGGAAGCCTTGTTTAGGTTTATATTTATTTATACTTTTGTTTTATCATTTATTTAAATCAAATACCTTTTTACATAATAGCAGAAATACAAATCAAAATAATCTTTAGAAGTATACTTTAACTCTTACTAAAAACAATTAAAAATTAGTACGTTACAATATGTAAACCTATAAATATCATTGAATGTAATTCTGGATGATAGTCCAAAATACATTAAAACATTACCCGTGTATTATAAAGCGTCAATAAATGTCAGTAATAATTAGCAGTTTTAAACAATGTATGTATATATCACATATTCATCAGTATGCATTTGACTAGATACAAGTCCCTTTCCCGACTTTGTATTACAAAGGAGTCACTGTCATACGTTTTACTCCAACCTTATTCAGACACAAATTAACTACATTAAACTGCACAGTATTGCATTTAATATAGGCTTCTTATGGAACTCTTTTTTCGATACTTTAAGAGTCTTTATTACAGTAACAGTCAGATGTACATACAGGAGATGTACCTACTGGAAAGCCAATTTACATAATCAAAGGGATGCAGGATCCCAACTTCCATAATGTAGTAAATGTGCATGTCAATATTCCTTCAAATTTCGGAGAGAAAGGAGTTCTGCTTTTGTCTTTTTTATGAAGAGATAATGAAAGGGCTCCCCAAGTATACACCCGAGAATATTTTGTAAATATGCAATGTGATACAAGCATTTATGCATATAAATCTCGGTACATACATATTTTAAGGAACACTTAAACTGAATATTACTTCTGTATATATATCAAATAGGTAAGTTTCATAAAATATAAACTGCTGATTAAACAGACAACTTTAATTTAGATATGCTTCTAAAAGTAGGCTTTTTTAGTGAAGAAATAGTATTTATTTTGTATCATTATATCGTTTAGTATTTACATATTATATAGTTACTTATTTAAAATTATAGATTAACATGCTTTTAATGAGTCGAATTCATTAATACACTTTTAATTAACTTACACTTTAAAGAATGCAATGTTATTTGAATAAACCTTTCAGATTTTTTTCGCAGTCAGAATTTAATAAATATTTCATAAACAGTAAAATTTATCATTTATAATTTTCAATATATCATTGTATTTTTTTAAAATAATCCTATATTTCTGATCCAATAATACTAATAAAAAAAAATTATTTCACATTGACTCTGATAGAAATAAAGTAGGATAAAAAGATTTTGTCACAATTATCATTATGTTAGCAATCTTCTAAATTGGAGACAATTAATGACCCAAACCAAATGTATATTATGTGCATAGTTGTAAACAAATGCAACGAATCTAAGGCTGCCATAAAATGGGAACTAATGTAGACTTTACACGGAGTCGCTTTTAATTGTAGTATCAATAAAGCAATAGTAATTAGTAATAGTAAATAGTAAATAGTAAATAGTAATTAGTAATAAGTAGAAATTGACAAATCAATTGATTTAACCTTACTCTAAAATATAAGTAACCATATGAGCGATATGTGATAAGCCAACATTGTCAAACTCAATTTAAAAAAAAAATCCGTTTGAAATCTAAATTATAGAATCACCATGGAGTCTAAAAGTAGAATTCTAGTTGTTGGCAGCACAAATAAAAGGTTTTTTGTTTTCATTGATTCTCTTTGGCTTCGATCATTCCCTGAAATAATTAATAAATTGGATTATCTTTTGTACTATTCTAAAGCTATAACATTTCTTTTTAAGGCACCAAATTGTTTTGGACACTTAAGAGCGTACTAGTTATTACCAATTTCAAGTTAATCGTTTTCGGTAATTCCCATGATGAATTTATGTGATACTTTTCGCGCAATTCCGTTAACGAAAATGGGTGATAGCATTTCTGCATGCCACCTTCTTTATGTATATATACAGGTAGTTATTCCTTTGCGGATTTACATTATCCTCATGCGATTTTTGAATTCATAAATATAATAGAATTATTATAAATTTCATGTATAGTAAGCGTTAAACTTAACAGTTTTATTGAGAAGATGTTAAGTAATTTTTTTAATTGTACATAAAGTATAGTTAATATTTTAAAATTATATTCATTATTGTTATATCTTCAGAAAAGCTTAATCTTAAATCTTAATTGAAATACTTATTACAAAAATAAAACTACAGTAAATATCATTAAAACCCCGATGCATTATGATTTTCTACAAAAAGCGGGAAAATATGAAGAAGTGAAAGTAAAAATTGTACATTAGAGCAATTTGTACTACTAAATTAACTATTTTTACTCACTCAATCTAACTAATCGTGCACTACAAAGCCGAAAACTATAATTTATAGTTTGATCTTACTTTTCTTTGCATGCTTCATCGCCCCAAACTATCTTTGTCATATTTCTTTCAATCTACAAACTATGGCTATTTGTATTACATAAATGATGAATACTGACTCATTTTTAACCTTCAAAATCTATCAAATGCACTCTTTTCTCATGTGGTATGACAAAAAACCAAAAATAATGTAATGTACACAAGTATTAATGTGCGTGTAATTTATGTACCGCATTTATATGCATGCATTTTAATATTATAACATTTACATATATTTCACAGAAATAGCCCGACTGATATTAACAGAAAGTTCAAATTATAAAATGTTTAAATTGCACAAATTTAGTTCACATAAGCACAAGAATCTTTTGAGGAAAGGATTGGCGTTTTAGAAATTACTAAAGTGTAATTCAATTTTAATGACCATTTAGTTGTCAATAATATGAAATAACTTCTATGTTTCTGTCATTGTGATCATTGATATTTTGACCTATTTTCATTTATGTTGTGATGGTAAATTATTGGTCTCGCTAAATAAATTGATTTTGCTAAATTTACTTTAATTTAAATCAATTCATGAAAAAAAAATCTTCTTTTCTTTCATTTTGTTGGCAATAATATTAGTCCATCTCAACACCCATCTGATAAATACATAGTGGAATGAATGTAAGGGGGAAAATATAAACCTACTGTCTCGATGGAGAGATTGCAAATAATTTTCCCGATTACAGATAGCATATGTGTTTGCTTAAAAGATTGAGAGCGTTAACTGAAAAAAAAAACTGTTTCTTATCTTAAAGAAAAAGCTCTTTACAAAGTAAATATTAGAGAAAATATCGATAATATTAATTTAACTAATAAATTAAATAAAGAAGCTTTTTTTACATATAATCTGAAGTTAACACATATCTTTGCAGTATGATGAACATAATCTGGTTACGGTTTTGTAGTGAACAATATAACAAAAATTAGTTTTAGTAAAAAGTTGTTTAAATTTTAATCGCTTAAGCAAGCTAAAGTAATTTGAATAACATTGTACCCTATTTCTCTGGTTTGAATTTAGATGATACAAATGGTAGAGTAATTTTTTACTTGTCATGATTTTATTAAATAATAAATTGTTCTTATCATTGGTAATTGGTGTCTAAATCAATCGTTTAGTTTTTCTCCACGTACTAAAAATAATATAACTGTTTTAATTGTAAGGTACGACTAGGGTCAATATCTAGAAGGGGTACATATGACTAGGGTCAATATCTAGAGGGGTACATATGACTAGGGTCAATATCTAGGGGGGGTACATATGATTAGGGTCAATATCTAGGGGGGGGGTACATATGACTAGGGTCAATATCTAGAGGGGGTACATATGACTAGGATCAATATCTAGAGGGGTACATATGACTAGGGTCAATATCTAGAGAGGGTACATATGTGAGGATGCAAATACGAGTAGTAGGGTATAACATACATACTTCTTTTTATATAGCGTTTATATATTTATTTAAAAACATTTATAATTTTTATATATGTTATATTTTAATATGATAACACAAACATAATAGAAATTGAGTTAACTGTTTGAATATAATACCACATATACGAGTAGTAATAATTACAATATTAAAATATTAATTTATTAATGGAAAATATGGAGAATTATAAAAATATGTGTCAAATTAGTAGTTTTATTCATTGAACTATTTAGATAGACATTTCATATATACAACGATAAACCAAATTTGTTAAATTTGATTTTTGATTAATGAGTCAGTTGTCATGTCAGGATATTAATTATTTTATACAAAAATTAGATTAACTTCTGTGCCTGCCCCAAGGGGGGGGGGATAGTTTCAGCAACTCAAATTGTAATCTTTGTCAATATATACTCCGTTAAGAAAGATAACTTTATTAAATATATCTGTCAATTATTAATAATTATTTATGTTTACTTATCAATTATAGAAACTCGGTTAAATTTAAGAAATTAACAATTTCTTTCAAAAATTTACTTTTGTAAAAAGTTAGGAGACCATTGTTATATTTATAGAAATGAAATTACTAAAATATTGTTGCATTTATAAGCCAGATATATATTGTTATAAAATGCCTGAAAATATATGTATTATATAATTAATATACTTACACATTTTATTATTATACATATATATATAACTAACAATAAAAAATCTATTGTAAATGTTATAATATATATATATTTATATATGTGTATTTTATATAATTATCTTTCTATTTGGATTTCTTATTTTTGTATATTTTTATCATAGTTTTTCAGAACAAAATAATAAAACGTAACACTGTCAAACAAAGATTTACCAGAACTGTTTAGTCCTAAACGTTTCAGTTCCATCTAATCATGAATTTAATGACTGACAGGTAAGTTTCTTTACTATATGCATCACAAAAACATGGATACTAAGTGAAACATTAATTGAGACATATGTCTAGATTGAAATAAGCAATAAAAGGAACAGACGCGGTGTCGAATATCTTGCTGCCTGCATCCGTTTCTTCACACAGTGAACAAAGGGGGATTTGGAGGTAAGTTTTTCCATATTTACAGAAAGCCAGAGGAGTACAAGAAGTACCTATCTATCCTTGAAAGGATTTCAGTGAGTCAATCAAGATGTGAAGAATAAAAAACGCTTTTTACAATATCAAGAAGAAAAGAAGACATCCATGCACAATATGTAAATATAACTTATATTGAGAACTGTAAATGTTGATTGGACTTCAATAATAATGAATTAATGTATAGGAACTTGATCGCCTTAGTTTTTTTCTCCAACATTACGTTTATCTTTACAGCATCACTAAGTTTATATGTCATAAAGTACAGTCTCCGTTCTCTGCATGGTACATACAGATTGCATTGAAATAAAATGTGTATCTACATAGAAAATATTTATTGCTTCAATCATTTTGTTGAATATATAAAAATATAATAATAATAAGGAATGAGTATAGTAATACACCTTGATTGTTTATGACTTCTTAGGTTAAAAGGAAGAGATGAATTTAACTGTCGTATGTAATACCAAATGTTAAATACGTGTCCATAAGTTGCTATAGTAACTAGTGATATTTTTCGTATTTGTTTACTTGACTTTGTGGAAATTTTAAGATTGTTCTATTTAAAAATTTGAAATATGCCTTAAAAGATTGTTTGATATTCTATCTAACATCAATGTACATTGGAGATTATTTATAATTCTAACATAATAAAATAAAATAAATAATACACATTCCTTGTATTCAAATTAAGCGTTATAAAATATAACAATGCAATGAAATCATTTTATAGAGATTTTATTAGAAACATGAGTAGAAATAATTTCATTTTAATATAATAGATAATTGAATCAAATTTGAAATACGAAATGATACCATAAAAATACAGGAGAGATAAGAGTATCGTGCTTCAATTTAAATGTGAATAATCCATATTTTACAAAATCTAATCAGCTTAGCTTCTTATCTACACGTGAATATAAAAATCGATATTAATATTCGAAGGAACATGTGCAATGTCATAAAAATATAACTAGATATGTTACCATCAAAATGAAATTACATTATTTTGAAATTATAAATAATAATCTGCCGAAAGGTCGTGTATTTAAATCCACAAAATGAATAAAATATGTTGTTATATTTTTAAAGTATAGGCACATTGATTTACTAAAATCTTATATTAGGAATTCAATAAAAGTTCTAAAAGTGCTAATATAAATTCTAAAACATGTATTTTATACTTGCACACTTTATAATATATAGAACATATAATTTTATAGCTTAATAATAATTTCGCGAAATATTAGTGGATGAAATACTGAATTCTAGAAATACTAAATTAATTTTCTGAATTTCTGAATTTATAATTTTTTAGTATTAAATATGTGTTCAAAATATGAGAACATACATATATTTATAGAAAGTTATGCATATTAATGAATTAATTAAAGAATGTACCGGTCACGTCACAAATATTTGTAGATAAATATATGTATAATAAATAAAATAAATACATTTAAATTATTTACTACGACTTGAATTTTAAAGGGTGCAACTGTTACTGTTAGTAGCTTTATAGCACAAATTTCAATCTCGTATTTGATTTGATTTAATGTAAGATATATATTATTTCATAATAAGACTTTAAGTTTTGCGTTATTCGAGTAGTTTAAAATTACATCGTGGTGTAAATTTGAGAAAATATTTTATTTTATTAGTTCAGTTTTCGTAAACTAGGGAAGATTAAATTATTAAGAATTAATAAATTCTAACAATATTTCATTTTTAACACTTTAAAATAACTACAATTGATGAAAAAATATACATATATAGCCTAATTCTATACAGACTAAAAGTAAATCTTGAAATGCGGGCATTGCTTTCCTCGCAAATCTATCGTTCTCAACTTGGAATAAGAAGTTCTTGGGTGTCCATAAACAGACTGACTGTAAGCTTTGTAGTCATTAGAGAACTGTCAGATTGCATTACCGTCCAATCTGTTTTTCAGTAACTAGAATACATTGTTTTCATTGAATGCGAGGTGCTAACAAGATGTCTAAAAAAGAATTATTGAAGAATTTTGGACATATAACTTGTTTTATCATAACTGTAAGGTTTCGATGTTCTTATCAGGTGAAAATATATTAAAAATTAAAAATGGTTTATTTTGTAATTAAAAAATGTGCGACAGATGGATTGTCAATTTATATTTGTGAGTCTATTTAATTGTAATGAAAGAAATTATTTGTACATATTCAAATCATTGTAATCAACGTTTCTTCGTTGTATCATTAATATGAATTCTATATATTGGTACACAATTAACGCTCATAATTATAAAAATGCATTAATACCTCTAATAATATATTGAACTAATTTATACAGAATTAATAATAAATATACTTGTATTCTAAAATAATTTATCGAAATTATACGTAGTTAAATAAATTGCTGACAATGTATGTGTATATATATTTACTTTATCTGCACGTGTATTACCCATTTGTGTATCCAACTAACCATAATCTTCATCAATATATGAAGAAGCACACTATTTACTGTTTTATCGGCTACAACTTGACAAAATAAATTTGAACGTAATCGAAAGTAATACTAATTTAAACAACATTTATTTGTTATTGTAAATATACAACATTGAGTATTAAACTTTCACTGCGGTAAACGTTCAGACCGAAATGTTGTAATTTTACAACATTGAGTATGAAAGGGTATGTATAAGTACAAAATATGATTTTGTGCATGGATATAACTGTGCCATATAATAATAATATTCAATTTATTAGTAAAAACAATTTAAACTCAATAAAGGATATTTTAATAAACACACATGATATAGTATACTTTTTATTTATTAAACACAATTTGGTTTTACCAAAGAGTACATTGATAGACATAGTATCTTACCCTATTATTACTCCGTAATTTAATGTATTAAAATAATTTGTTATACATTATCGATTATTATTGTATTATTGTAATATTATTGTAAATATACAATCAACGATATTTGGTTTACTTTATTAATGTACATATATGACTATATTGATCATTTTTTATGTATACGGCATCGATTTAAATTTTACATTCCTATAGATATATTTTCAAGTTTAAATCAATTTGATTAAGAAGTTGTACATGAATAGATTTTGAAAATGTTCGTTGAAGTCGTTAATTTACGTTGTTAGACTATTAAGTGACTATGCATTATATTCGTGATAAATATATGTGTAGAACTTTAGTATTCAAATTTAACATTTATAAGTATAACATTATTTTTATTTAACATCTGACAAATTCTTCTTCTGAATATCTGTCATACTAAGTGGAAATGGGCACATATATTTTACACTTTCATTTGTTTCTATTTGTATGGAGCCATTTTTATATTGAGTCAATTGATGGTCAAACTAAAACTAGTAAGTTAATTGAAATACAGATAATGCATTACTAAATAGATAGGTACTGCAAGTGCATATTTCATACAGCTGTAACTAAAATTATTCTAAACTATTAGATATGTCAAGTTATAATTTATTTATTCCATTAAATAAACATTCTTAATTAATATAACCAAAAATAGTATATTTTTTCTTTAAAACACATTTAAGTTTTTTTAGTGAACGGTAGACTAATCGAAGCAGAATTAATACACTATATATTTGTACATAATATTTAAATACCGTATATATTTACATGCAATAAGGTTACACTCTTGAAAATTATGCAAATACACAGCCTGCCAAATTGTTATGCATAAAATAACATTACCTAAATAAATTAAATTTCAAAAAAATTTACAAATCACAAGGATTAATACTGTTTCTTTTGCTATAATTCACTATTCAGTTGTTTTTTATACGTAATTATTTTTATTTTGAGTGAGAAAATCAAGTAAACTGTGTTTTTCAGCACATGTAGCAGATACTTAAACGAATTGTGGGTGTTTTTTAATTGTTTTAATAGTCATTATTGACAAAGAAAAATTTCATACTGAAACATATTAATCTTTAAGGCTTTGAATCACCGCTTGGGTAAGGAAGTGCTACTTCCTTTGCGCGAGTCTGGTATAAGTCTTCCAGGTCTTGGTCCATTATTTACGCTGATGAATTTAATCCAGCTTTTCATTTGGCGAAACTCTAATGTAGTGCCAATAGATTTGAACATAAAATATAATTTACTACTCGGGTGCACAACAGCGTTTCAAACTGTAATACGATCGTTTTGTTTCTGAACGTATCTTATTAAGCATTTATAGGTAGCTCAAATTGCCCAGAGTAAGTCTGAGACGTAACTGATCACTGTATACCAAATATTTTTGGGGGAAAACAACCTAACGCACCGTGTAACATGTAACACGGTTAATATCAATTTTCTTAAGTGTGAAATTAAGTAAATTTAAATTACTGTTTCAAAACACCGATTGCTCCACTTTCTAAGCTACGTTAATTGTCCCAACATTTAATGCTATTCTACTGTTTTGACGCATCGTGACACGTTCAGTTAGCATAAGCTTTTACTTACAATCTGCCCTTCACCGAAGAAATGTAGCAAATTTTATGACCTCCAATGCTTATTTTCAAAAAAAATTATAAACATAGTATTTCATATTGAGTATTTGACCGACGGTATTCCCTCAGTGTTGCGAATTGAGAGTACAGGGGTTACTAATAATCCAGAGTACCTACAATCAACCCATGCTGATAATACTCCAGAGTACAATCAACCCAGACGGATAATACTCCAGAGTACAATCAACCCAGAGTGATAATACTCCAGAGTACAATAAACCCAGAGTGATAATACTCCAGAGTACAATAAACCCATGCTGATAATACTCCAGAGTACAATCAACCCAGAGTGATAATACTTCAGAGTACAATAAACCCACACTGATAATACTCCAGAGTACAATAAACCCAGACTGATAATACTCCAGAGTACAATAAACCCAGAGTGATTATACTCCAGAGTACAATAAACCCAGAGTGATAATACTCCAGAGTACAATCAACCCATGCTGATAATACTCCAGAGTACAATCAACCCAGACTGATAATACTCCAGAGTACAATCAACCCAGAGTGATAATACTCCAGAGTACAATAAACCCAGAGTGATAATACTCCAG